>CATKHK010000058.1:41763-308841 GCA_949751835.1 Blepharisma japonicum | reverse complement strand
CAAAGCTATTTTGTGGATTCCGTGAAAAAATAGAGACAATGATCGAATTTTTTATTAAAGATAAATTTGAGAAATATTGTGATAGCAGACTCAATAAAATAGAAAAATCACTTGAAGACAACAATAAAAGTATCAATTCAATCAATGAGGAGCATAAAAAAGACTTTGATTTAATGAATGATGAGCTAGCAAACATCAAAGATTCGATTTCTAATCTAATAAATGAGAATAAAAAAGGCTGCAAAAATCTCGAAAACTTAAAAGAAGAAATAAACTCAAAAATGGAAAATGAGATGGATCAAATTCATTCTCAAATAATCAATCTAAATCAAGATCTCAAAAAAATCAATGAGTTTATAAACTCTCAAAATCTAGTTCAAGAATTAAAAGACAAGAGATTAGAAATTTTAAATAAACCAAATGACCCACAATTAGAAAAAGAATTTAGGGAAAATTGCTCAATCTACCAAAGCCATACCTGCATTAACAACCCTCTTATTCAGCAAGCATATCAAGATTATAACCTTGCTTACCGTCAAAACACATCACTTTATAGTATTATTACAGGAGATAATAGCAAAACTAATTTGTTTATTTATGATACAGAAAGAGAAAGTAAAGAAGTCAGAGTGTTAGAGATTCCTGAACCATTAGATTGCTACACATGTATAGCTCAACTACCTGGCGGAAATTCATTTTGTTTTGGTGGTAATTGCCGACCTCTTTCTGGCATTTGCTTGGTAATTGACGAGAATTATAGAATTCAGCATCTGCCATCTGGAACTCCATGCGGATCTTCATCATCTATCTATTTCAATAATAGTGTTTATTGCTTTGGAGGATGAAATAATGGTGCTTTAACTCTATCAGAGAGATTTGATTTGAATGGAAAGCAATGGATTAAGTTAAAGCCACTGCCGGAAGCTGATGGATTATGCACAAATATAATATTTGATGGAAATATTTTGATTTCTGGACATAATAATAAAAATCTTTTGCGATATTCAATTGTTAGCAACACTTTCGTGACAATTCCTTATGATTTTGCCATTAAGAAAAGAAAAATCCTAATAAATTCAGAGAGATTATATTTAATTGAATGTGGTAAGGATGGATCAGTTTATGAAAGTGAAGCTTCAAATGACTCTGTCTGGAGAAGGATTGGAGATTCAATAATAGATAATTTTTCTCAAGTATATGTCATATACAACAAAGGAGCAATAAACATTGCACATTGTTACGGTGACGACATTAAATACTTCAAGTTTAATTTGAAAGAAAAGACATTAGAGCTGCAATTTAAATATGAGCGGTTTAATGCATAGTTCTCTTTTAATATTCTTTGGCTATTAATTTTAAAAATTATATCATTGATCAATATAGTTTATATAGTAATACACTTATTTAGCCAAAGCTAGGGCTGCAAATGCCCCTAAATATTATTAATAGATCTGCTGTTTGAAATTGACAATTCTCTCCTGCTCAATTACTCAAATGAAATCATCTTGTTAATTCTATAATTTTTGACGATATATTTTAGGCTTTGTTGAATGTTCATTGGCCTCATAAACATTGATTTTGAATATAAATTTTACGAAAAATAATCACTTTGGATGATAAACATAATATTATTAAATAAATAATTACAGAAATCTATGAATGAGAAGTATTTTCAAAATGAAGTTTTAGAGTTTGCCTCAATCCACTTTTTGGGTGGTTTTTGGCCGCAGATTCCCAATCTGTAGTATTTTCCTCTTATAGAGCCTTCGATCTAGAAATTTTTAGCAGGATTCTTCTCTTCACGGTATGTGGATGCTATGTAGTTAATTAGACAAGTTCAGGTGTTACTCATTGCTTTTCTTATTAATTATTATAGGATGATTGATATAATCCTTTGAGCATTTGAGCAATACAATTTATAGGTGTTAAAAATAGAGGCTGTTATTTATAAATGGGGAATTAAATGCTAAAATCAAGCTAACTTGCTTAATTTTCAATGAAATTCAGACATTATCTCAATAGCGTAATAAAGCCAGCAATAAATCAGCCCAATCAAGATCTTGTAGGTCAAGCTCTAACTATCGAAGAGCTAAGAGCTAAAACATCTGAGATTTTAAACAGAGCCGATAATAACCTGAAAACTAGAATAATATGCAAATTATATGAAAGTTAGAATTCTGTTTCTGATTTGCCATTGGCCCAAACATATCAAGAATATGTCAAAGCTTATCATCAAATAGTATCTTATTGATAGATCAGACAGAAAACTAATTTGATTATTTATGACACTAAAAGTGAAAGAGAAATCTATTAGAGGGAATGAACTATATTTAAAATTATCAAAAAAGATTAATAGGTTGAGCACAGCCTGGAGAAAAAGTATCAAGAAGAAATTAATGAGTTAAAACAGAAATTGAAGGAAAAGAAGTAATTTTAAGCACTCAAGAATTCAATATGAAAGTTATTGAATTTGTGTAATAGAGTTTAATAATAAATGTACAGAATTGAAGGGAAAAGATTATTTAAAATCAAAAAATGAGGAGCATCTGCTTAGAAATCAAATTAATTATGATAGTGTTGAATCAAAAATGAAACCATTCAAATAATATATAGAAACTTAGAGACCTCCAATTTGGCCTTAGAAAGAGAAAATAGCAGATTCTAAATTTGGGTAACCAATCTTCCGAAAAGTCACTGTTTTCGCAATCTAATTTGGAAAAAAAAATGAAAATTTAGGTCTGAGAAGCAACAATAATGATACTTTCAATAAAGAAATAAAAGATTAAAAACAAGAATAGCTATTTTTAGCTGAAAAAAACAGATTGCTATTAATGAAATAATTATAAAAGAAAAATAGAAAAATTGAAAAATTGCAACAAAAAAAGGTATTCTAATACCAAACATTGGGACACTTGAAAATAATCTTATCCTAAGTATCTTTAGTAATTAAACATTTATTGCAAGAGAAAATTCATAACTTTGAAGAGCCAGCTCAGAACAAAATGCAGATTTACGGTCAGAAATAGGTGATATATAGCATTATCAGAAAGTTATTCCAATTTATTCCTTGTCCTTAATTAAAGATGAAAGTGATGAACTAGATAATTATGCAGGAACAATTGGGAAATCTATTATAAGGATTAACTATCCTTAACATTTATAATCAAAAGCATTAAAATTACTTTTAACTAACCATTTTATAATTACTCTAATTGAATCACTCTCTTTTCATTCAAATCAAACTTGAAATACTTTATATTGAAGAATTCATCTATTGTCCCAATGTATATTCCTCCTTTGTTATATGAACAATATCCTTGATAATTATATTTGATTTTTGAGTCTGCTATTCTATTCCACTTCGTATCACTTCCAATTTCGCTTTCATAGATTGATCCATTTTCGCATTCAATCAAATACAGTCTCTCTGCATTTATTATGATCTTTCTTTTATCTTCTGCAAACTCATAAGGAATTGTCGAGAAAGAGTCAATATCAATTGACTATAGCCAAAGATTTCTATTAATCTGTCCAGAAATCAGAATATTCCCATTAAATATTATACTATTGCAATAACAATCAGCTTTTGGCAATGGAGTTAATTGAATTCATCGATTTTGATCCAAATCAAATCTACTAGATAGAGTTAAAATATTCCCATCATATCTTCCTCCAAAGCAATAGACGCTGTTGTTGAAATAGATACATGATGAGAAACGGCAAGGAGTTCCTGATGGCAGCACTTTGACTCTACCATTCACATCAAATAGCAATGTAATTCCAGAATGTTTTAAATTACCAAAACAGAATAGCTTGCCATTTGGAAGTTGAGTTATGCAAGTGGTGTGGTCTAGTGGTTCTGGAGTGTACAAGATTTGGACTTCTTTGGTTTCAGTTTCAGTGTTATAAATAGTTAATACAGTTCTGTTATAATCATAATTCTTTTTGAGATTATAAAGAGATGTCTTTTGTTGGTAAGAATTAAGATAATCTTGGTAAGCTTGCGCTGGCGGTGGGCTGTAAAGGCTAGAATTGTTCTGGTACGCTGAGCAAGTTGTTCTGAAATCCATCTCTAATTTTCGATTGTTTGGTCTGCTCAAGAACTCAGCTGTATTATGTCTTAAGGTATTAATATTCATAACATTTAATTGGCTCTCTATTTTTTTGAGTTTACTGTTGATATCACTAGTAATGGAGTTTATTTTAGAATTAAGCAGCCTTGCCTCACTCTCATTCTCTGTTTTTAATCTTATTAAATTCTGAAGCACTTTTAAACTCTCACTGTTCTCATTTGCTTTTAAAGAAATCGAATCCTTAGTGTTTGCTAACTTAATCCTAGCCGAATTTATGGTTTTATTATTTGCTTCAATACTGCTTTCTTTATTGGAGAGCATAGTGTTAAGAAATGCTTGAAATCTCATATTAACGAAAGGTGCAATTAAACTTTCTAAGTCTTTACTGTATATATGAAACAACTTTGCACCATTATACCAATGCTTTTCGATTGAAATTATCGATTTTACTTTGTTTACAGCTTCTTCAGGCTGTAAAGTCAATAAGTCTGAAATTGAGTCTCGGTTTGACTTTAAGGATTTTTTAGCTTTGCAAATTTCTAAAACCAAATTTCCTACATTAGCTGAAAAAGCATTTATATTTCTAGTATATTGGCTTGCATCTTTTTCTAAATTAGATAAACGCTGATTATAGGAATTTATAATTAACTTCTTTAGCTTCCTATACTTTGAATCTTCTTTCATAAGAAAACTAAGAACAGCTTGTTTTGTCTCTTCATTAGGCTTAACAAAAATAGAGTCAATTGAATGATCCCTGCCAGCAATTTTATTTTTAATATGCCTTTCGATATGCACTTCACAGAAGAAAGATTCAGGAGAGGTGCATTTGCATGCATATTCAACTTCATTTTTACAGCCTGGCTCGAAGCACTTCTTTTGATTCATCTAAAAAAATTATTATTAAAATAGCTAATTTATATGAAAAAATGTACATTAATCTCATTTTTTAGACAATCCTAAACACAGAAATATTCAATAAATAATTTGCATTCTGATGATAAAGAATTTATGAATAACTGATTAGGGCTTGAACTTGCATTAGCATAAAATGAGCACTCCAAGGATTAATAATAGCAAGCATCCCTTTGGAAAATTTTAGGCTATCAAAATTCTTATATTGGCTACTTGGTGATTTACTTTATAGATTTCATAGTAAAAAATCTGCATCAAATTTGTCTTTCCTTAACTAGACATAGCCATATATCTGCTCAAATAATTTATATACCGCCATCCTCATATTTACACTTTATCATAAATCACGCTCGTTTAGCGTCCGCTAGAAAGTATAGGCTTTGTTGAAGTCACCTATTTAGACCACTTTAGATGTTTGTAAATTTCATTCAGCAAATAAATGACCACTCTAAGTTAATACCAATAATAGAAGTTTAGACCTTTACAACTCTCCTTTGAACACAGTAAGTTTATACGGATCAGACACCTAGAGGCACCAGTTTTTCCACCACCTGTAAATTAATTCTCCAATATTATTACAATTACCTGAGCATCAGATCTCTATAATCTTGATTCTCCCAATATGATGGTGACAATTTTGGCAAGGTGCTCCAAGAAGATTTAGGTGAATAGGTTTACAATTGGGGCTGTTTTAAATTGAAAATTGCTCACTGCAAACTCTATTTATTAAGTCTGGATGATATAAAAGAGTTTGAGGGTTATAGAACAGTCATAAGTGGATTTCTACGATTATTAGATAGAGGTTCTTTCAGATTTTTCATCACATTAGGTGATGAATGGTGTCGATTTTTCAACTGTTTGCGCGCTTAATTTTCATTTCATCCTCTTCTAGCGATTGGATATTAATAATAAGAGATGATTTGAAGGAAGTCCAAAGTCTTGAAAATAATAAAATGCAACTTATAGAGAAGATAAATATATTCCACAATACAAAATTGTGTGCTAAAACTGAGTTTTATCCTTTAAATTAAAAATTTAAGTGCTTGAAAAAGAAAATAACCAAATGGCTTAAGAAAATTCTAATCTGAAGGATAATTTAAAAGAATTAAAAATTGATGTTGAGAAAAATATTAGTCTCTTAACTGAAATCTATAAAAAATTAAAGATCAAGCTAGTGAACTTGAAGCAAAGTAATAGAAAATGAGAGATTAAGAAAAGAATTTAATGATTAAACAATAAACTAGCAGAAGAATCGTCTCAAAGTCAAAGCCTTGCAAAACAATTTAAAATCATTCAAAATAATACAAAGCACGCATTACTAATTCAGAGGATTTGACTAAAAATATGAATCATTGCAATCTCAGTTCAGAAGAAAACTTTTTTTAAAAGAGATTATTGAAGATTTAAACAATGAATTGTTAGCAGAACGTTGAAAACCAAAAACAGTAAAAAATAAAATAGAAATTATAAAAGAAAAATTATTGGATTTTGAAGAGATTGAATATGGTCACGCTATAAATGGCAGTATAGATAATTTAATTAGGCTATTCATAAAACCTTAAAAAGAATCATAGGTCAGAATAATGATATTGAGTAAGATGATTTAAAAATAAAGGATTTGTCTAGTAAAAATGATAAATTAAATGAGACTTTTCTGTTCAGCATTTTGTCCATGTTGTAATTATTAGAAGAGAGAATTAAATAATTCTGTAGAGAAAAAATAAAATTTTCTATGAATGCTATAAGAGATGTCTTTTTAGCAGGCGCTTATACATTGGATACCACATTCAATGATGACGGAGGACCTCACTGTGCAGCCCAACTTACTAATTTCTATCGCCTAAGCATAAGTGCCATATCAGTAATTTTTATGCAGTTCACTATTCATCTGTTAATTTATTTATACTCTAGTCGTCCTTACATTATAAAAAGCCAAGTTCCTAGAAAACCTAAAGTCCTTTTTTAATCGAAAAAATCCTTGGCATTTGCCACATATTCATAATCCTCTGGCAGATAATTACTAAATCTATTACAGGGAGGCTGATTTTTATAATTAATCCTTGCCACCTCCTCATCTTAGCCCAATGCTACCTGCTCTTTACCACATCTTCTTTAAAATCTGAAAGGCATTTTACCAAAATAATCTCCCTTTCTTGGGCACCGTAATTAATAGTCAGAGCAATTGCACTTTTTACATTCCCTGATGAATATGCATTGTTTTGGATCCAGCATTGTTTGGCTGGGGTAATAACACCAATGACTCTTATTCTTTGTGGGAGATTTACAAGAAGCTATCAGTTAAATAAGCAATCAATGCTTTATGTAAAGAATATTCAGGGATTTCATTTCTTTTGGTTTTATCAAAGATTGGTGACGCCTTTAGCGATTTTGACGTGGGCAAATATTAATTTTTCTTTATGTGGATCTCCAAGTAAATTATATATAGGTGATTTTATTTTTGCTAAAAATTGGGAAACTTTACTATGTAGCTGCTGAGTTCTATTTGCTTAGTTTGAATTTTGTTTTCCCGCTTTTATATTTGAATATTTGCAAGTTTATACGTCCGTCCTTATTCGAGATAAAAGATAACAAAAGTAATTAGGGTTAATAATTTACAGTTATATTAAATATTTTGCTATAATCTTAAGTTTTAAGCTTATTATGCTCATTTATTAAATTAAATATCTACTCAAAGCTGATTGTATAATAATTGCAGAATATTACATCTCAGAATAATTTGAATAAATATTACTTACTTCTAGAGAAATAATTTTTTTAAAAAAATAAACAAATAGGAGCAAGGTTTTTGGAAGCCATATGACATATCATATATATTAAATAAAGAAGAGCTGCATCTGGAAGTATAAAGATACATATTATTACTAAAGATAAATAAAACCGATTGAGTCAAATAAAAATGCAGGAAGAGAAAATAAAAGCATTCATCTATCAGAAAGTATCCTTAGAATAACGATTTAACATTCTTTCAGATATTTATTTTTATCAAAATAGACTGATTCAGTCTTGAAATTCTTTCAATGGTTTATCTATCCCCCTTTCATAATCCCATAAACTATTACCCAAGATCTAATATACATAAAAATATACATGCAAGTTACCTATAATTATTTTTTTAAAAATTCTGATAAATATTCTTTAACAATATGTATGCAGCACAGCAATAAAACCCAATATAATCATTTTCTACGATTTTTTATGCTAATTAATTTAGTTGTGATTGCACTTTCACCGGTGTCTGAAGTTTTAGTTGTTTATTCAACCTCCTCACAAAGTATTATGCAAAACTTAATTGATGAAATCAATACTCCATCCTCAATTGAGTTTCGCCAGTTAGTTTTCCCCATCCTTAAAGAAGAAATCTTAACTAACCCAATTCTTTTAGCAATTTTTGATATCACAAATAATTTAAACTCACAGTACTCAATCTCAATGCTTTGTGAGGAAAACCTTAATTTTTCACTTCTTGGTTATTGACAGTTTACCTTACCATAGCAAGTGAACTTTTTCACTTGCAAGCTTCAAAAGCAGCTCAAGCAAAGCTTTTACTGAAACCTTAAGCTACTTTAATTGGACAGATGGGATCGCAATTAGCAGTATTGAAAGCTATTCAAATATTCATCTTATAGTAAATAATTATTCTTAGAAAATAGAATTTTTTTCTGTTGGCTCAGGAATTTATATTCAAGAATTTGTAAGAAAAATCTCATGAAATTCGGCTCATCATTATTTTATTTATTCACAAATAAAAATATTTCCGTTGAAATTCAGCAAACATTATTATTATCAAAAATGATGGGCAGGGGAAATGGGATTTTATTGATGGATGAAAGCACTTATGAGCCAGTTTTTAATAGAGCTTTAGCTATTGTTGAAAAAGGCAAAAAAGAGGCAAACTTCATATGAAAAATATTTATGAATAACAATTTCAATAATGATTTTTACACTGAGCAGCGCTTCTAGCCCAGATTAATTTTCAGCTACTTTTATAAAAAAATGCCTGACCATTTTTGTGAGAATGAATTTTCTGTCATAAATTTTCAAGGAAGCCAACAAAAAGGTTGTTGGGTCCATATCTGATGAAAATTTTATATTAAATTTCCTTGTAGTTTTCCCAGGCAATAATATTGATATTCCAGTCTCAAAAAAACATTTTATATATCAGTGCAAATGATGAATAACTAACCCTGGAGGTAATCCTTCAAAAATAATTCTTCTTTGCAAAAGAGGTCTTACACTAGCACTAAATAATATTAACAATGGAACTGAAATTCTTCAAAATTTTCAGCTTAAACTCAATAATTTTGACTGCGGAGCAATATTATATAACGAAAGTTTTAAATAATTGGTCCATGACTTTATAAGCGGGTCTGGGGTTAAGGATCTTAAGGTTCTTTCAGAAGAAATAGTTTTCAGCTTCGGGATTTGTTTGATTTTGTAGGTTGCCAAAGCGTCGAAGGCTTTATTTTCAATTAAATTAAATGAGACTTTTCTGTTTAGCATTTTGTCCATGTTGTAATTATTAGAAGAGAGAATTAAATAATTCTATAGAGAAAAAATAAAATTTTCAATGAATGCTATAAGAGATGTCTTTTTAGCAGGCGCTTATATATTGGATGCCACATTCAATGATGACGGAGGACCTCACTGTGCAGCCCAGCTTACTAATTTCTATCGCCTAAGCATAAGTGCCATATCTGTAATTTTTATGCAGTTCACTATTCATCTGTTAATTTATTTATACTCTAGTCGTCCTTACATTATAAAAAGCCAAGTTCCTAGAAAACCTCAAAGTCCTTTTTTAATCGAAAAAATCCTTGGCATTTGCCACATATTCATATTCCTCTGGCAGATAATTACTAAATCTATTACAGGGAGGCTGATTTTTATAATTAATCCTTGCCACCTCCTCATCTTAGCCCAATGCTACCTGCTCTTTACCACATCTTCTTTAAAATCTGAAAGGCATTTTACCAAAATAATCTCCCTTTCTTGGGCACCGTAATTAATAGTCAGAGCAATTGCACTTTTTACATTCCCTGATGAATATGCATTGTTTTGGATCCAGCATTGTTTGGCTGGGGTAATAACACCAATGACTCTTATTCTTTGTGGGAGATTTACAAGAAGCTATCAGTTAAATAAGCAATCAATGCTTTATGTAAAGAATATTCAGGGATTTCATTTCTTTTGGTTTTATCAAAGATTGGTGACGCCTTTAGCGATTTTGACGTGGGCAAATATTAATTTTTCTTTATGTGGATCTCCAAGTAAATTATATATAGGTGATTTTATTTTTGCTAAAAATTGGGAAACTTTACTATGTAGCTGCTGAGTTCTATTTGCTTAGTTTGAATTTTGTTTTCCCGCTTTTATATTTGAATATTTGCAAGTTTATACGTCCGTCCTTATTCGAGATAAAAGATAACAAAAGTAATTAGGGTTAATAATTTACAGTTATATTAAATATTTTGCTATAATCTTAAGTTTTAAGCTTATTATGCTCATTTATTAAATTAAATATCTACTCAAAGCTGATTGTATAATAATTGCAGAATATTACATCTCAGAATAATTTGAATAAATATTACTTACTTCTAGAGAAATAATTTTTTTAAAAAAATAAACAAATAGGAGCAAGGTTTTTGGAAGCCATATGACATATCATATATATTAAATAAAGAAGAGCTGCATCTGGAAGTATAAAGATACATATTATTACTAAAACATAAATAAAACCGATTGAGTCAAATAAAAATGCAGGAAGAGAAAATAAAAGCATTCATCTATCAGAAATGTATCCTTAGAATAACGATTAAACATTCTTTCAGATATTTATTTTTATCAAAATAGACTAATTCAGTCTTGAAATTCTTTCAATGGTTTATCTATCCCCCTTTCATAATCCCATAAACTATTACCCAAGATCTGATATACATAAAAATATACATGCAAGTTACCTATAATTATTTTTTTAAAAATTCTGATAAATATTCTTTAACAATATGTATGCAGCAAAGCAATAAAAACCAATATGATCATTGTCTACGATTTTTTATGCTAATTTATTTAGTTGTGATTGCACTTTCATTCGGTGTCTGAAGTTTTAGTTGTTTATTCAGCCTCACAAAGTATTATGCAAAACTTAATTGATGAAATCAATATTCCATCCTCAATTGAGTTTCGCCAGTTAGTTTTCCCCATCCTTAAAGAAGAAATCTTAAATAAACCAATTCTTTTAGCAATTTTTGATATCACAAATAATTTAAACTCACAGTACTCAATCTCAATGCTTTGTGAGGAAAACCTTAATTTTTCACTTCTTGGTTACTGACAGTTTACCTAACCATAGCAAGTGAACTTTTTCACTTGCAAGCTTCAAAAACAGCTCAAGCAAAGCTTTTACTGCTACCTTAAGCTACTTTAATTGGACAGATGGGATCGCAATCAACAGTATTGAAAGCTATTCAAATATTCATTTTATAGTAAATAATTATTCTCAGAAAATAGTTTTTTTTCTGTTGGCTCAGGAATTTATATTCAAGAAAAATCTCATGAAATTCGGCTCATCATTATTTTATTTATTCACAAATAAAAATATTTCCGTTGAAATTCAGCAAACATTATTATCATCAAAAATGATGGGCAGCGGAAATGGGATTTTATTGATGGGTGAAAGCACTTATGAGCCAGTTGTTAATAGAGCTTTAGCTATTGTTGAAAAAGGAAAAAAGAAGCAAACTCATATGAAAAATATTTATGAATAACAATTTCAGAAATGATTTTTACACTAAGCAGCGCTTCTAGCCCAGATTAATTTTCAGCTACTTTTATAAAAAAAATGCCTGATAATTTTTGTGAGAATGAATTTTCTGTCATAAATTTTGTAGGAAACCAACAAAAAAGTTGTTGGGTCCATATCTGATGAAAATTTTATATTAAATTTCCCTGTAGTTTTCCCAGGCAATAATATTGATATTCCAGTTTCACAAAAAAATTTTTATATATCAGTGCAAATGATGAATAACTAACCCTGGAGGAATCCTTCAAAAATAATTCTTCTTTACAAAAGAGGTCTTACACTAGCACTAAATAATATTAACAATGGAACTGAAATTTTTCAAAATTTTCAGCTTAAACTCAATGATTTTGACTGTAGAGCAATATTATATAACGAAAGTTTTTAAATATTTGCTTTCAACAAGGAAAGGAGGATTTAGGGTTAGACGCATATTGTGATACCAAATTATTTAGTTGCAGTAGGGGAAATTCTTGCAATAGCAAAATTAAATATAGCACTTCCTTTTGTGGGAGCTATAAATATTCATGATAATCTCTCAAATATCATTAAATATCTATTCTTCACTCGAATCAGTTTGCCAAGCTCACTTACGCAATCACAAATCCCATTATAATTAAAAGCCATGGACTGAACAAATATCGCAATTTTATATCAAAACGAGAATGCAGGGATTTCATTTAATTATTATATTAGTCAAGTAGCAGCAAAGCAGAAAATAAAAATTGTGAATAATTTAAGAATAATTCTGCACTTCTCACAAGAAGTCAGCTTATCAATTATAAAGCCATTTTTCAAGAAATTATTGATACAAATGTAAGAATGGTAGTACTTGCGCTAAATTCACCTTTATTGGATTATGCTGCTGAGTTATTTTATGACTTAGGCATGAGAAGAGGCGATATCATTTTTTTCACAGTCCTCCCAGAAGATGGACAAGGTGAATAGGGAAAGTAACAAAGGAAAAGAGAACGAGAATTGAAAGAATTGAAGAAATCTGGGATTGTTTTAAAGATCAATAAACACTAAAAAGGCATTTTAAAAGCAAAAGAAATTAGTAGAGCAGAATGGAATGATAAAGAACAATCAAAAGAGCCATAAAAAATGAAAAATAGCTACAAAAATGTATCTAAAATTTCGAAAAATGGCAATTTAAAATTTTCGCCAAAAAATATGAAAAAAAATAATTAAAAACGAAATGAGATACTTACAAGAAGTATAACTAAGAAATATTTTGATTTATAAATTTTTTCTATTTAAATAAAATCTTGACTAATTCTATTAAATTTTATTGAAAAAAGGAATAAGTCTTAAATAATTTTAATTAGGATAGAAAAGTTCTAAGCCTCTTCTTTTTCTCTTCAGATTAAGCTTAAAATATCTGGGATATCTTGAATCAATGCACCCAATATATATTTTTCCTTTATTATATAAAGAATATGCTTGATAAGGAGTAAAATCAATTGTTGATTTTGCAATTAGTACCCAGAAAATGTAGCTTCCAATTTCGCTTTCATAAATTGATCCATCCATAGATTCAATCAAATACAATCTTTTTTTTGCATTTATAAGGATTTTTCTTTTGTTCTCTGCAAACTCATGAGGAATTTTTGTAAAAGAGTTCACATAAACTGAATACAGCAAAAGATTTTTATTTGTGATTCCAGAAATCAAAATATTCCCGTTAAATATTACACTATTGCAATAGGAATCAGCATATGGCATTTGAGGTAAATCAAACCACCGATTTACATTCAAATTAAATCTTCTAGATAGATTTAGCTGATTGTTATTTTGACTTTCTCCTCCAAAGCAGTAAACATTTCGGTTGAAATAGATAGCTGATGAAAATTTAATAGGCGCTCTAGATGATAGAAATTGGATTGCTCCATTCTCATCAATTATCAGCGTAAGTCCTGAAGCTGGATAATTACCAAAGCAGAATAATTTGTGGTTTGGAAGTTGAACTATACTGCAGGCATAATCGCCTAGAAGATCTTGAGATTCTCAAGTCATGGCTTCTTCACTATTACTCTCAGTGTCATAAATAAATAATTTCATCTCCGATCCCCTTCTAGCTATTAAGTAAAGCGAAGTACTTTGATTATAAATGCTTGTATAGTCTAGATGATCCAGCATAAGCTTAGGAGCATGCTTATAGCCTGAATTGAAACTTGGCTTGCAACCCATATATTTATTTATATGATACCTTTAAAAAGGCTAAATTATATACTTATTTATATATGATTGATCGAATTTTAGTTTAAATATCTTTTTAGAAGCAATTATAGGCACATCCATTCAAACAAATTAATTTTTTTAAATGCAATTTTTGAACACAAAACAAACTAATAAAACTAAATTTCTATAATCATTTTTAAATGGAGCTCTTTTTCCTTTTCATTTAAGGAGTGCTAATTCTCTAGGTCTTGACGGAAGATTTTTTCATATTTGAAGTAATAGTTATTTAAAACTCTCTTTCTTGACTAATAAATGATGATATAGGAGGAATTCTTAATTAAACCTATAAAATAATTATACTAATCTTACTTTAAGTTTTATAAGCACTTTTTCACCCATACTGAACTTATAGTAGTTATTGGAAGTAGAATAGCTATATGATTAATTTAGTTTTTTGTGCAGTATAGCTAAAGCAGTTTTTTCTTTATTTTTATAATACTTTTAAGGGTTTTTAAGATGTTTCTTTTAGCATAATTTAAAATATGATAGCATATTTCTATTTTATTTGAATTATTTAATTCTGGCTAAAAATCTTACATTTAAAATTCAATTTGAAAATGCATCAATATAAACATTTCAAAAACCCAAGCTCTTATTATAAGAGGCAAATTGGCATATAAATGTTTCCTTTATTATAAGAGCAGTGCGCTTGAAAAATGTCTTCACTGATTTTTGATTTTGCTATTTGCTTTAAATTTTTTCATCTCCAATTTTGCTTTCATAAATAAATCCATGGTCAAGCTCAATCAAATACATCTTTTTGAATTTACTAAGATCTTTCATTTCTTATCTGCAAAAGCATAAGGAAATAGAGAATGAGCTGATAACTGAATACAGAAAAAGATTTCTACTTCAAATGAAAATTAATTTATTTCAGCGATTTCTATCCAAGTCAAAACTTTCTGAAAAGGCTGAAATATTTAAATATTTACCAAGAAAGATTGAATTTTCTTCAGCATTTGGATCATTGACTCTAATCAAAATGGCAGGCCTCTTCGTTCTTGGCTTTTGGATTTAATATAGATACGCTGATCTATTTATTGCAATTACTTATTCTTCCATCAATTTATCACTAAATTTTGTTTTGCTTGATCTTAGAGCAACTTTTGAAGTTTAATAAAAAAATGATTTAATTATTAAAATTATCAATTTTTCTTATATTAATTAAAACCTTAGCAGCCCTTTAATCTTAAAACAAGATGAACTGTGCACTCATTGGTCACACCATAATCTCCTAAACTCCAATCATCCTCCGCCATTACTTGGCCCGCAAACACCAATCTTTGCTGATCTGGTGGAATTCCTTCATGATCTTTGACTTTATATTTTAAATTTTCAACGGCATCAGCTGTATTAACATTGAGCTTAATTGTATCTCCATTTAAGGTTTTAACATAAACTATACAGTCTTCAGCCTGCCAATTTGATTTGCGGAGCCTTGACTGTGGCTGTAATCCAAAAATAAGATGCACAATGCTATTATCTTGTATATTAATTTCAGACATTATGTCTTCATCTGTCCATTGTCTGCCTTCAAAAATCAATCTTTGTCGGGTTGGGGGGATACCTTCATGTTCAAAAATTTTATGTTTTATTTTTGCAACTGTATCATATCTCTCTACTTGAAGTGTAAATGAGCGGCCTGTTAATGTTTTAAAAATTACTGAATAAGTTTTTGAGTTTTTCTCTTTTTTAAGGGGTTTTACAGGAGAATTAACTCTAACCGAAAATGGGTTTTGGCTTATCTTAGATGGTAATCTGATCTTCTGCTTTGGGGCTGAAAAATTATTTTTAGCTGGCTTTTCAGTAATTCTTTGCTTAATTTCTTCGATTTCGTTTGTAAGCCTTTGCACTTTGGCTCTTTCTTCAACTAATGCATCTTCAATACTCTTAATTCTATAATTATTCAAGTTTGCAGCTTGCTTCATAACTTCTTCCTTGAATCTGATAGCTTCATCAATATTGACTTTAACTTGATTATTTCTCTGAGTACGATACAAATCTTGTCTGAACTTATCTATCATTCTTTTGAGTATTAAATTAGGGGTTAATAAGTTATTATGAAGCCGATCATTAGTCATTGGGCTCCTATTGTGGCCCTTTTGAAGTCATAGCGAAATTGCTGATCTTTCATATGTAAATCCATCAGCTGCAATGACTGGGTTTTCCATGAGCTCGCGGGTGATTGGGCACAAATACTCATCAGGTGGCATCAGAGCATCTTCAACCATTTTATATATTATAAATTAAAATAAGTAAGAGTTTTAATCAAAGAATTAGAGATAATTATATAAAGCCTTTTAAAACTTATTTAGAGCTTTGCTTTATATGCATCACCTTTTATATATTATCATGAATTAGATTATTTAGCCAAATCTTTAACATATTAGGTTAAATTTATCTATGTGAGATTTAAGATGCATATTATTGAAATAAATAGAAAATCAATATCAGTTAATATGTTTTAAATATTACTGAGCAAGTCTTTGAGCTTTTCACTTTTATAAGAGCTTTTGAATGAGAATTTGTTCTAACTGAACTTGATCTTACTTTTGGACTTTGATATGCTTGAGATAGCAATGCGATCTTCTTCTTTGGTGCTGGACTTTTACTTTTAACAGCCTTTCTAGGGACTCTTTGCTTGAGCTCTCCGATATCGTTTGAAAGCCTTTGCACTTTGACTCTTTCTTTAGCCAATGAATCTTCAATGCTCTGAATTTTTTGATTATCCAACTCTGCAACTTGCTTCATGATTTTTCCCTTTAATCTGATTGCTTCATCGATGTTGAAAATGTTGACTTTAACTTGATTTTTTCTCTTAGCAGGGGATAAATCTTGCCTGAACTTGTCTATCGTTCTTTTGAGTTTTAAATTAGGGGTTAATAATTTATTATGAAGCCGATCATTAGTCATAGGGCTCCTATTGTGGCCTTTTTGGAGCCATAATGAAATTGCTGACCTTTCATATGTAAATCCATCAGCTGCAATGACTGGATTTTTCATGAGCTCGTGGGTGATTGGGCACAAATACTAAGGCTTAAAGAAGCAATAGATGAGAATAAGAAAAATGAGAGATTTACTATACTCAACCATCACTGAAGATCTCAACAACTAAAAACTTTAATTGCTATAATATGAACATCTAAAAGTAAAAGTAGTTGAAATTATAACTAGCCACATAATTAGAATTAGAAATGGAGTTCGGTTCAAAATCTAAGAGCAACCCAAATAATCATGATCCGCAACTGATGCAAACACATCAAGACTATCTTAGTGCTTATCAGCAATGCCTGTATCTTTATAATCTTACATATGAAAACAGAAGAACTAATTTATTAATTTATGACACTGAAACTAAAAGCAAAGAAGTCAAAAACTTGCGCACTTCACAACAACTTGACTTAGGGACCTGCATAACTCAACTTCCAAATGGTAAATTATTTTGTTTCGGTAGAGACTATCCAGTTTTGGAATTACAGTAATAATTGATCACAATGGTGGAGTCCAAAGGCTGCCATCTGGAATATAAAATTACAATTATTCATAAGGATCAATCTTATAAGCGCTCTGCCGAAGCTGTCACGAAATACTAGCTCCACTATATCTATTTCAATAGCAATGTTTACTGTTTTGGAGGTGCAAATGACGGGAAAGCTTTAATTTTGTCTACTAGATTCGATTTTAATGATCATCGATGAAAAAAGCTGACCCCAATACCAAAAGCTGATTACTGTTGCAGTAGTGTAATATTTAATGGGAATATTTTGATTTCTGGATATTATAATAGAAATCTTTTGCTCTATTCAATCGATCTTGACTCCTTCTCAGAAATTTCTTATAATTTTAAAGCATGAGAAACAAAGATCCTTATAAATGCAGAAAGGCTTTATTTAATTGAATGCAGTAATTGCTCAATCTATGAATGCGAAATTTGAAGCGAAAATGCTTCGATGCTGATTACGGGAGGGGTAAGTAGCTATCAGCCTATTCAAGTCTATTGTTCATATAATAAAGGAGCAGTATATATCGGATGCGTTAACTATGAGGCAATTAAATACTTCAAGTTTAATTTGAGAGAAAAAATATTGACTGAATTGACTTAATATAGTTATCTTTAAAATTAGGCTTTTTAAAATTTTCTTTTGCAATACTCAGTTTTAAAGAAAACGATGCTCTGCAGTTTATATCAACTTCCTGCTAAATTTGTGCAATAAGGTCTAAGTATTAGCAGTAGGATAAGAATAAAACCTTCCTTTTAATTTTCTTTCAGAAATTAAAGTTATTGGCTGCAGAGCTAAAAAGCAAAGGAAAAAACTAAGATCTTAGGGCTCTTTTTCTGATCGTTTTTGTTCACGAAAATTTATATATATCAAGTGATCGAATTCGATTTCCTTGATTACTCCTTGGTGGTAAATCTTGTTAATAAGCTTCTCTGAGAAATCAATAAGGCGTGAGAAGTCATACTTGACGTGACCTCAGATACAATTTCAGGGTATGAGTCAGTGTATTATCTCTGACAAATTCTTGCAGAGCTCGATTTATCGTGAGCTTCTTCCATGACATCTCTGAAAATTAATTCGTCAATGTCGATTTCCATGGTATCCATTAACTCTTCAGCCTCAGTATGTGCTGAAATAAAAGTGCTAGCAACATCATAGAAATGATGAGCTTTCATCACAAATATCTAGTCTTCAAAGCATAATTTCTGAAAAATCTACTTCAGAAGCATCAAATCAAGACAGAATTATTTGCTTTTCCTACATTTTTTCTATTAAATCAATTAGTTACTAATCATGCTATCAGTAAATATGATGCATCAGTGCTTCAAACAGTGTTGCGAGCTTGAAGTTCAGTATATATGCCTATGTTTTTCTTCTGAAACTTACTGCTGTGAGTTCCATCTAGAAGTTCATCTTAAGTTGCCAAATAGAGCTCATACCTTTAGTTCTGTCCTCGTAGAGCCTCGAGAGGGAACTAAAGATGTACTTCTTGGGTTTCTTGCAAAAGAAAAATCCAAGAAAGAGAAGTTGAGGAAAACGGTCTCTACTTCTTTTGTGCGAAATATTTACGACTCTATGAACTATTTGACAGACATCTTACGAGAGCTGGATTCTGATTTAGAAGAAATAAAAGATTTGGTTGAAAAAATTATTCAAGGGTCAAATCAAGAGACAAATATAGCTCAAATGGATTCGCACGAAATGTGCCCAAAGGATTCAGAGCCATATAATAGTGTTATGAGATTTTGCAAATTAAACGTGCTAAGAGCCAGAAAATCTGCAATTCTGAACTCAAATAATAATCCAGAAGCAGAGCAAGAATTTAGAAGGGCTTGCTCGTTAAATAAAAACTGTATTTCTGACCCTTTAATTATTCAAGCTTATCAAGAATGCGTCAATTCTTATCACCAAATGACTTCTCTTTATCTTATTGACGAAAGTGATAAAAGAGTTAATTTGCACATTTATGATACTGAAGGAGAATTTGAACAAACAAAAGTTTTGGATTTTCCAGAAAAATTAAAGAGATGCACTTCTATTACTCAGCTTCCAAATGGGGAGCTATTCTGTACTTGTGAAATAGATTCATCCCCTTTTAATGTCTTTATAATTGATAAAAATTATGAAATCCGAATGCTGCCATCTGAGACAACTTTACCATTCTCATTAGCTATCTATTTTGATAGGAGCGTTTATTGCTTTGGAGGATTAGCAAATATATATCATTTGGGAGCATCTAGCAGATTCGATTTGGATGGGAAAAAATGATTTAAATTAGCTCCTAGTCTACGTACTGGATGCTTTACTCTTGGCACAGTATTTAATGGGAATATAGTGATTTCAGGATCTCAAAGTAGATCCCTTTTTTCATATTCGATTGATATTAACTCTTTCTCGATAGTTCCTTATGATTTTGCAGAGAAAAATTATAAAATCTTGATAAATGCAAATAAGAGACTATATTTGATTGAAAGCTGTAATGGGTCAGTCTATGAAAGTGAAATCGAAGATGAGTATACTTGGCGAAAAATAGCAAAATCAATAATCAAAAGTGATTTCTGCCAATTTTATTGCTCATATAATAAGGAATGAGTATATATATCCAGCATTGATAATCATACTTCTAGAATTTATTATAAATTTGAACTCAATAAAAATGCTCTTCATGAGACTGCTTACTATAATAAGCATGTAGCTCTTAGAAGACTAGGCAATAAGCTTGAAGCAATAGAGAATTATAATCAAAGCTTTATTCTTGCCCCTGATCATGCAGAAGCTTTCGTTAATAAAGGATATGCACTTTCTGATTTGGGACCCGAGCTAGAAAAAATAGAAAGCTATAATGAAAGAATTAAACTCAATCCTTCTTATGCTAGCACTTACAACGACAAAGGAGGAGCTTTATATGACCTAAAATTATATTATGAAGCAATAGAATGCTTTAATGAAGCAATTAAGCTAAAGCCTTCCTATGCTGATGCCTATTTTAACAAAGGACTTGCTCTAAAAGCTTTAAAAAGATATCTTGAAGCAATAGAGTGCTACGATGATGCAATTAATTGAAAGCCTAGAAATACTAATGCCTATCGCAATAAAGGAATTGCCCTACATGAGCTAAAAAGGTATCTTGAAGCAATAGAGTGCTATGACGAATCAATCAAAATCTATCCTACTAGTGTAGCGTTTAATAATAAAGGACTTACCCTTGATGCTTTAGGAAGAAAACTTGAAGCAATTGGGTGTTACAACGAAGCAATCAGAATAAGCCCTAAAAGTTCTTGCGCTTACAATAATAAAGCACTTGCTTTGCAAGCTTTAGAGAAATATCTTGAAGCAATTGAGTGCTACAACCAAGTAATCGAACTTATGCCTGAGGATGATATGGCTTATTACAATAAAGGTAAATGTCTGGACACTTTGGGAAGAAGTCTTGAAGCATTAGAATGCTATGACGAAGGAATCAAGGTCAATCCTAACTCAGCTATCTGCTATTTTAATAAAGGAATAGTGCTAAAGAGATTAAAACGACATCTTGAAGCAATAGAGTGTCAGAATGAAGCAATCAAAATACATCCACATGTCGCTGATTCTTACATTCATAAAGGACTTTCCTTAAGCGCTTTAAACAGATATCTTGAAGCAATACAATGCTATAACGAAGCAATTAAACTTAAGCCTAGTGCTATAGCTTATAATCGAAAAGGTAATGCTCTGGATGAGTTGGAAAGGTATTTCGAATCAATTGAATGCTATAACGAAGCAATCAAGCTTGACCCTAACATAGCTGAGTATTATTTTGATAAAGGATATGCTCTCATTGCCTTAGAAAGATATCTTGAAGGAATAGAATGCTATAATGAAGGAATCAAGCTTCAACCTGATGATGCAATAGCATATGGCAATAAAGGTATTGCCCTGAAAAAGTTGGGAAGGAGTCTTGAAGCATTAGAATGCTATAATGAAGCAATCAAACTAAGTCCTAACTCAGTTCAATTTTATTTTAATAAAGGATCTGCACTAATGGAGCTAGGAAGATATCTTGAAGCAGTTGAGTGCTATTACGAAATCTTAAAACTTGAACCTGACAATGCTACTGCTCATTGAGCAAAAGGGAGTGCCCTTTTTAATTTAGGTATAATGTCTGAAGCAGTTAAGTGCTTTGATGAGGCAATTAGACTTTGTCCAGATGCAGATACTCATTACTTTTATAAAGGGCACGCCCTTTATAATTTAGGCAGAATGACAGAAGCAATTGAGAGCTATAATGAAGCAATTAAGCTTGATCCTGATTATTTTTTGTATTTCTGTTATCGTGCTCGAATACTCAATAATCTAGGAGAAGAAGCAGAAGCAATGCAGGATTTAATTAAGGCATATAAGTTACTGCAAGCCTCGCAAGAAAGCAATAATACTAAAAGCTCTCAGAAAAATTCAACCGAAGAAAATAATGAAATATCAGACAAAGATCGCCTCGAATTGCTCCAGACAATTTCTAAATTGCAGGAGAGCGCTATTGAATTTAAAGAGAAACTTCAGAAATTCAAAAACACTCTTCTAGGAAATCCAGAAAAACTCCGAAAGGTAGAGAAGAAAGGAGTAAAAGCTAAAGAGCAGCATTCAAAAATTCTGGAAAAAGCATTTGACTGCCTCGATTCATGGAAAAATCATTCAATCAGCCCATTAAAGCAAATAGAAAGGGAAGCTATTGAACATCAAAAAAAAATAATTGACATAATTACTCAGCTCTAACTATAACTACCACTTAGTAGTAGAATCTAACAAAATAAGCTAAAATAAACGATTTCATAATAGATTTAATAATATTCAAAAGAGATAAATTATATTTCCTAGTGTAAGCAAACTAAACAAAATATACTATTATGGTTTCTTATCTAATAAAGGAAGAGATAAACATAAATGTGGAGTGCTAAACCCTTTGAGTTCATAATCATAATGCTGATTAAATAAATGGAGCAAATAGAAGTTAATTAGCAAGAGTGGTCCGCTTTCATTATTGCTTCATACTGAGTGGGCTAGAGAAAATATGCACCAAATTTAATGCAGAGCTTGATCAAAGCATTTATATGCTTTATAAATAAATTAATTCGGGATCTATTAATCACAAGCTCTGAAATTATGAAAGAATAATTTATGAATGTTTTAAATAATTATTGTTTAGAGCTATATTTTAATTTTATGGGATTTTCTAAGAAATTTTATAACGATAGATAGAATGCTTTAAAGGAACATTACTTAAGCATTTACCGGGAAAAATATCATTCAATGCTTCAGTTAAATTTCGAGTTGAGTTTTTAAGCTTCCTTAATCCACATCATCAATAATTGAAATCAATTAATGAACTATTATATATAGACTTCTTTAAAACCTCGGGAAAACTAAAAATATTTCTTCAATCTGCATCCAAGTGGCAATTTAACGCTAAGGCAATACTAAGTAGGCTTATGCCTTCCTTTGATAAAATCTTCTTTTCTATAATTCTTCTGCTTTAAACATCAACTTGCGTTAAAAGCTTGTTTCCAAAAAATTCCCTTCATCTGTCAGGCAAAGATGCAATTAATTAAATAAAATTTTGAATTGTTTTTTTAAGCTACTCTATTGTTTTCTAGTTGATAATCTGATAAATCGAACTATTTGAAAGTGCTTTTACTCTTAAATTCTTTGCAATTTTTCTCAATTCACAGTTATAAAAATTCAATTGCTTTTATATTTCTATGGATTAACTTGATGTCTTTTGTTTGAAATAGCCAGTCTAGGTTTGCCAAAGCTATTTATGCTATTGGAGTTTCTTGCTTTTACGAATTTATCTTTTGTTTTTTTCTTTTTAACTGATTGAAAAGAATCGAGAAAATAAAACTTTCCTTTAAGTTATTCGTTTATTGATATGCATATGTAGTATCAATAATTTGAAAACTATTTATCGAATGTTTAAAATAAATTAACTAGAATATCAAAGGTTCCATTTTATTCAGCTCTTATGCTGGACAAATTACCCGAAATTAAGTGTATTGCAGGAGGTTTTATTATGCATTAATGCATATATTAATCATTTGTTATTGGCTTTCCTGCAAATTATTTCAATTTTTAATCTTTTTTTTTTTTAATTTTTTATGCTAAGGTGTTCTTCTTTATTTTCAACTGATATAGCATTTATTTATATTCATTAAGATTCGAATTCCAAATTTAGATTATTCTTTAGTGAAGGTTTTACTCTAGCACTTTAACTCTGTAATTAGCCTATTATTTTCAAATTATAGAACTGGTCAAGAAAAAATAAAAAAAAAACTTTTTATTATCTTCAATGAATATTAATGTCGCCTGCATTTTTGAAGATATCTTTTGGAATAAATATTTTTATTTTTGTAGCTATTTTTACAATATTCCAAACAAAATCAAATTCTGTTAGCCATTTTGGTTTTACATAGGTGCATATAACTTTAAAATTGATGTTAAGGTAATAAATAATAATTTAAAGCCGGAAAATGAAATCTTTTGATCAAGCATTTAGCAAAGAAGTAGAAACTGTTTCTAATCATCCCTCTAATTTTTATGTTTGCCTCCATGACTTAATTCTTGGAGCTTCAGCCATACTTCAAGCCAAAATCATTGAAGATCTAGAAAATAAAGTGGAACAGCCAAAGCCTGCATCTGAATCATTTTTCAACTGCTGGCATTTAACTTCTTATGTAAATAGTCATCCAAATGACTATCCTGCCATAGAAAAAATTTATAGATTTTTATACAATCTTTACCACTACCATGATTTTGGAGTGGATTGCTGCGTATGCATGCTAATATTTTTGCTCAGATTTTTAAAAGAGTCAAAAATTCCACTATTCAAAAAAAATTGGAAAAAAGTAGTGATAACTGCAACGCTGATTTCACAAAAAATTGTATGTGAAAATCAATTAAGCAATTATGAGTTTGGGCTATTTTTCGATGGCTCAGTTAATGATATGCTTTATGAAATGGAAAATGATTACTTAAATTTGTTCAATTATAACTATGAGATTGATGAGAAAACATATGAGGCAGTAATTGATATTTTGAAGTCAGTATTCGATGCTGCTCCAAACTGGAAGATTGACTATGTTAATCTTAATAAGATAGTAGAGAAATCAAAAGAAATGACAAGAGAAGTCAAAGAAATAAGAGAAGAAGACCAATTTTTGATTAGAAGAGTCGATGCAATGATTCTTGATGACTATACTTATTAATAATAATACATAAAATTCCAATAAAAGTTGCTAATTGAATAATTAGACTTTAAGTCTATTCCTTTGTTTTTTTTATTGTGGAAATTTGCAATTTAGATGTTTTTAAATTTCCTTATAAATCATAATTAATTAAATGAATTAATAATTGCTTTCATTATCGGTATTTTTATAAAAGAGATAAATTAATTTGGATTATTGCAATAGTGAAGATTTAATTACTTTGCTTTTATTTTAAAAACAATTTATACATCAATTTAATTGGAATCCATTTTTATGTATTTTAATGTCACTATAATTAGACCTAATATAATTTTTGTATTTTATCTGAAATTTCACAAAAGTAGTTATGGTTATTAAATCTTATATGAATAGTGATAATAATAAAATGAATCTTATGTAAGTTATGAAAAATTATAAATCAAGATTCTCTTTATAATTAATGCCTTATGTGTTATTATAGTGATAATTACAATGAAACTGTCAATTTAAGCATTTTAATTTTGGCTATAAGCCCTGGCATAAATGAATACAATGAAAATTGAGGTTTTCTTTATAAATTGATGAGTTTAAATAATTTTAGAGAGAAATAACTTTGATATTTTATAATATAAGGCGCGAATATATTTCGTATGCTTTATGAATCATTTTTCCTGAAAGCTTGAGCTTCTCTGTCTTCAAGTATAGGTCAAACCAGTCCTTAAAATTGTTCAGCAGGGCTTAATGTAAGGGCGAACCAAACTATATCTAACTTAAAGCATATTTATCTAATCTATTCTTTTTGTTAATTTTAATTTTTTAGTTGACTTTCAAGCTTCTTAGGAACTTTTGCCAATTTTTATTTATAATAAACTTGATTACTGCAGCAAGTCATTGGTAATATCTTTTATAGAGTTGCGTTAGATAAGATTACTCAGTGATTTTGCTTATAAAATACTCATTTATATACGGTATGTGTTCAATTTTTATATTAATCCTTATTATCCCTTACAATCTATCTGAAGCTAAATTGAATTACTCTAATTGCTTTTAAATATAAAAGTCTCTCTTTTCCTAAATCAACTGATAAATGCACTTATTTTTGCATCTCTAGGGACTAAATGTTTCACACTCTTTTTTACTTTGCTTTTTTAATTTTTTGGTATAACTTTGGTATATTTTACTAATTATTTATTTATCAAGAGGAATGTAAACTCTTGTTTAATATATTTTAAATAAAAGATATATTGCTTAATATTTTTTTTCACATTAAATTCTTTAAGCTTCAAAAATCTGGCTGTTTGTAAGCATTTTGTAAAAGATTCTCATTTCAATCCAAGCCTTCCTGACAAAATAACTTTACAGAAAAATGATTATAAATTAAATTCGTCAAAATTTAAAAATTTCTCACAATAATTTAGAAATAAATTAGCCAGCTATGCCACGAATTTACAATATATATTTATATTTTGCGAAGCATGAGAATTTAGAGCCTAGCTTAGTGAAATTAAGAAAATTATTTTATTCGATAAGGATAAAGAATCCTAAGTAGTAGCCAAAAAAAGTAAGAATAAGTAATGATTTAATACTTTCACTAATGCTTAAGGTACTACTATCTTATTCCTACTATATTTATCATAATTTTTAAAAAAATTGAATAATAATTATTAAATTTTATTATTGTCTAAAATGGAAATGCTTCATACAAATAAATATATATTGACAGATCACCAAAATATTTAAAATCTATTTATAATAATAATTATTCCAGATCCATAGGCAGGATCTCTGGAAGAATTGAGAATCGATTAAGATGCTTAATTTGCCTATTCAAATATGGCAAATAATAACAAAAATACAATATAAACAGCGCTACTACATACACTATTGTTGTATTTATAATTGAGTCTAGCTTATCATGTATAAGATTTTTTGAGTCGCGATCTGCTAATAGAAATTCTTGGCTTATTTCATTTTGAATTGCTATTACTTCTGAAAGCATTGAGAGTATATATTCGTTGGTCAAATATTCATAAATTCCCTTACTTTCGCTATCTTCTATAACCGAATTAATTGCTGCCTCTGTCCCGTAGTTTAAAATTGCATAGTCTGAATCCAGATTTTCGTAGATTTTTTCTCTTAATTCTTGTGACATTAAATCTTTTAATTTACTTTCTCTGAGTTCTTTGCTTTTCTGTTGTAAGATGTTTGAGGCTCTATTAATCTTTGTCCAAGCATTGGGAAATGGAAAATATTGAGGAGATCTTTTTTGTAAATAATGAGCATAAGCTTCTCTAGAAAACATTGATATTAATCTTAGATTTGATCGTCTCATATTAAAATTACTAAGAAGTTTTTGACGATTTACCATTAAATCTTCACATTTTGGATAAAGATAGAGTGAAATCAAGAAATAATAAGAAGCAGCAATAACAAAAAATATCATAAGTCTTGAAATATATGGTAAATATAAATAAGTTCTTACTTTTCTTTTTATTCGATTTCCTGAAATATCCATATTTACCTCTGAATTATAATCAATTCCATGCACAATTATCAGCCTATCTATTGCAGAACTCTTAAGTTTAGCTAACGCTGGTTGTGCATTATTCAAAATAAAATTCCAAAATTCATCATATTTTCGTGATACTAGAAAAATATAACCAATGACAACTAAAACAAGCGTTCCAAGCACACAAAATCCAGATATTAAAAGAGTTTTTATATACGCGCCAGTATTTTTTACTCTTTTGATTTCGCAATCAGCAATTTCACCTATTGTTGAATTTGTGAGATCATAAAGATATCCTGCGCTATTAATTATTACAAATTTGATATTTTTGAGATATGATTCATTTGCAAAAATAGCTTTAAACATGCCTTTACACTGCATAGAAATTACATTTAAAATCACTTCTGATACAGCATCATATAAGTTTGAATATTTCACTTTTGGCTCAAAAACGTCAAATAATAATATAGGAATTATAGGCTTTGTAACAATTTCTGAGCTTGAACAGTAACTTCATTGGTTAAAATCTTCAAAAATAGTCCCCTGAGCAGCTTCCAAGTCTAATATTAATTGTTCAATGTTCATAATGGCACTATTTATTTGCTCATCAGATTGGTTTAGCATTATTAAATTATCTAGAAGTCTTGATGAGTCTGCAACCAATCCAAGATCATATAAAAGCTGACTCAAATTTTTGAAAGAGCTTAGAGATGTCGTATATGATACATCAGTGATCATATACCCCAAAACTGCGGCAACAATCAGTATAACTGAGGATACCTAAATAATTCTTACCACAAGGAATAATGCGACTTGAAGGACTCTAATTTTTTTGTTTGTCCCTAAAAGTATGTTTTTAGCTTGATTAGAAAATTTTGAACCAGTTGATGATTTTGAATAATCTTCAGTGCCAGATTTTTTGTCTTCATTTCGCTTCGGATTTATTTCTTTTTTTTGGTATTCTTCATTGTTGCAATCATCTGTTTCAGCCGAAGGTCTTGGCAAAAATGAAGCACTACTAACTGAAAGAAACTGATCTTGAAGACCTTTTCACCTGCTTTCTTCAATTTGAGATTTTTCAATGTCAAAATTAGTAAAATTGATTAATTGGTTTTCTTTTCAGTTTTTTATTTCATTGTCGTCAAGAGTGACAATTAATTCACGGATTATTTTAGACTTTATTTGTTTTTTGGTACTAATAAAAGCAATTTCTTTGCCATTAAAAGGAATTATTCATGGCTCATAGTCTTTTATTTTATTTATTTCTAAGGCAGGAACTACGCTTGATAAGTTCTGACCTTTTAGGTTTTTTGCTACAGAACTAATATAGATCGAGAAAAGCTCAGAATGCCCTAATATGAATCCATCATCTGAGATTATGGCAATTTCACGTGCTGCTTTTCTTTGCTCAAAAGAAATTAGAAAATAGGCAGAATTGTGAAACGCTGCCAACTTTATTAGAAAATTGCATTCTACTAAGTAGCCTTGAATATTTTGGAAATATAAATTATTGTGTGATGGTAGTTCAACTGTCTTACTGTTAAACACGAAATTTGGAATTGTTTTAATGTGGCAAACATCAAAAGGTTGAGGAATAAAATTCAATAGAGAAGTCCCAATTATATTCCCTATTGAAGTTTTAAGTAACCGTGAAGCTCTTTCGTTGAGATACATAATATTATTATCAGAGCAAGAAACCAATAAAATCGGCACATCTTTTCCATAGTTCTCTAAATTTTTAACATCATCGTGCTTATTATAGTAATCAAGACCCTTTTTTTTCCTATTCATTAGTCCTGCTTCTTCATGATTATTTGATATATTCTCTAAAAAACTACCATATAATTCATAGCTCTCAATATTCTTATATTTTTCGCACAGATTTTTGAATTCCTCGGACAGGCTTATTAAATAATTCACTGTTCTTTTTGACAAATTCACAAATTTTTCAATTCTTAGAGCTTTTAATGAAATTTCAGTCTGAAGCTCTACCAACACATAGCACATTTCTTCATCTCAATTTTTAACTTGACTAAATTCTTTTAAAAATTCTAAATAGTTTGTTTCAGGGAATGATTTGCATTTTCTCTTCACAAGCCATGTAAAAAGTCTTCATTCTTGGATTTCTCCTTCAAATGAAGTTTTTGCATTCGCAATTTTTGATAATTTTACCCGTGCTAATCTTTCATCTTTTATTATTGAATGACAATAGTTAAATTCCCATATCACAAAAAGCTTATCTTTCCGGAAATTATTTGCTTTTCAGTAAGTTTTAAATAAGTCCAGCACTTCAAATTTATCTTCATAGTCCTCGTCAATTAGTAGGTGTCTAAATTTTTTTTCGAATTCGAATTGGTTATTTGGGCTTACTAAAATATTTTCAAGCTTCCCATAATTTCTTCTCACTTGCTTATTTATTAGTAAAAATACTGCTGGTTGCAAAAATATCGTAAAAACAATAATAATTGAAGCACTATTTAAGAGCTCTCCAAGAATAAAGAACAATAGGGTTGAGCAAATAATACTAAGCTTGCAAGTTATTATTATGTTTTCTAGAACATTGAAATACTGTAAAACAGTTAACGATTTGTAGCCTATAAAAAGAGAGTAAGAAAGCAAAACTAATTGATGAACAAAGACTGTTTCATTTACAAACACCACAAATGAAACACAAGTAAGGATATAAAAAAGCCTTATATTTAAATCTAAAAAAGAATGTGATCTTGATTTTATATTTTTTTCTGGATGCAAATGTTTAATATCGCATGAAAAATATTCTGAATATATGTTAATAGAGATCAGAACAATCAAACCCGAAACCGAAAAAAAAAATCCTGGAAAGTTAAAATCAAGAGTAGATGCTGATAAATTACCATATTCATCAATTTTTTGAGCATCAATTATCGAGTATTTTGCTACAACTAATAAAATCAAGGTGCTTGGAATTAAGCAAAACGTTGTAAGTAAAGTTGCAATTTTTCGGGATCAAACTGATATATAAGCTGGAGGATCTCTCCTAATATATATATAAAATCCAAAAATTGTGAATGATATCAGACAAATTCCAAGCAGAGAAATTGTTCCATAAAAGCAGAAATTCATAATTCCGAGATTGGCACAAACACTGTCATAGCTTGCTCATCCCATTAACTGCCAGAGAATCTTATATGAATTTCAATTATTGATATTCATATTTGGATATCATGCTAGAGATACTACCTGGAGAGCGAAGACAGTATTGATAAAAATTTCATAGCTGAGTTGAACATTTGGCTTTGTTTTTCTGCTGTAATTCACTTTAAAAAGCTGGCCTAAAAACCCATAAAAGTAGTTCTTAAAGCTGCTTGAAAATAGTGAATGATTAAAGAAGCTTTGAAGGTCCTTTGCCACATTCTTGGGAGTTTGAAAATTATTTGGCATTGTATTAGTAACAAAAATATTTTTTATAAATTTATTTATCCCACAGAAATTATGGATGAGCGTAATATTATAAAATTCATAATTTTAAAGGTGATAATAAATTTCGATGCAATTGAATTTATAATTTATATATAATATTTTAGTGTTTCGATATAAAACTTGCATTATTAACTATTATTGTTCTGAGAGAAAAGAGCTTTATCTTTCTGAATTAGAGGCGTATAGGTTTTTTTAATCAATAAATAGGGATTTAAATATTATAATAACATTATTTTTCTTATTTAAGATTTTGTTTCAGATATATTAATATTTTTTCGATAGTTTTAACAATCTATTAAAATAATAGAATTATGTAATATTTTTAAGGACTAAATAACCTTTAAAATCAAGCTAAAAGTTTAATTTTGGTATATCTTAGGCAAGCCAAGCTAAAATAGGAACATTATCAGAATTAAATGAAAAAAAAATTAATACAATTAGCAAATAGAACCAAAAATCGATCATTTAATCTATTCTCATGTGAAAATGAGAATAAATAAAATCTTGCTTCCAGATCCTATGTAATTCTTGATCGAATCTATAAACTTATACTTATTTTCTATTTATTGGTATTTATAAGACACTGTTTTTTATATTTATTATAATTCTGAATCCATTGGCAAAATCTCAGGCAGAATTGAGAATCTATTAAGCTGCGTGATTTGCCTATTTAAATATGGAAAATAATAGCAAAAATATAATATAAGCAACGCTATTGAGTATGCTATTGTTGCATTTATAATAGAATCTAGTTCATGATTTATAAGATTTTTTGAATCATTATCTGCTAATAGAAACTCTTGGCTTATTTCGTTTTGAATTGCTACTACTTCTGCAAGTATTTTAAGTATCGTTGAAGGAGGAATATATTCATAATATCCCTGATTTTCACTATCTTTAATAATAGCATTTATAGCAGCTTCTGTCCCATAATCAAGGATATGCTTATCGGAATCCACCTTGCTATAGATTCTTTCTCTTAAATCTTTTGACATTAATTTTTTAAATCCACTTTCTCTTAATTCTTGATTTTTAGATTTTAAAATGTCTGCGGCCATATCTACACTTTTTCAGGCATTTGCATATTGAAAATATTGAGGGACCTTTTTTTGTAAGTAATAGGAATAAGTTTCTCTAGAAAGTATGGATAATCTTCTAAGAGTAGATCGCCTTATATTAAAGTTGCTAAGTAGCTTTGGGCGGCTAATCATTGAATTTTCACATTTTGGGTATAAATATAAGGAAATTAAGAGATAATAAGAAGCTGCAATTAAGAAAAAAATTATAATTCTTCAACTATATTGCAGATAAATAGAAGTTTTTACTTTTCTTTTTATGCGATTTCCTGATATATCCATATTTAAATCTGATGTATAATCAATTCCATGAGTGAGAATCAATCTCTCTATAGCTGAACTCTTCAGTTTAGCAAGTGCCGATTGCGCATTATTCAAAATAAAATTTCAAAACTCATCATACTTTCTTGAGACAAAAATTATATATCCTATAATAACTAAAACCAATATTCCAAGCGCAAAGAATCCAAATATTAAAAGAGTATCTATATATGCGCCAGTGGTTTTTACTCGTTCTATTTCGCAATCTACAATCTCATTCATTGTAGAATTTGCGCTTTCAAAAAGATGTCCTGCTCCATTAACTAATACAAATCTGATATATTTTAGATAGGAATCATCATCTGAGACAGCACTAATCATGCTTTTACACTAAATAAAAAATACATTTAAAATGAGTTCTGATATCGCGTCATATAAATTCGAATATTTTACTCTTGGCTCAAAATCGTCGAAATAGATTAAAGGAATAGCAGGATTTGTAACAATTTTTGAAGCTGAGCAATATCTTCATTGGTCAAAATCTTTAAAAATTGTTCCTTGGACAGATTCTAAGTCTGATATTAAATTTTGTAAATCTATAATTGCATCATTTATTTGCTCATCAGTTGCATTGACCAACTTTAAATTATCAACAACTCTTACGGCATCTGCAGATAGCCCAAAATCATATAAAAGCTGTCCTAAATTTTTGAAAGAGCTTAGAGAAGTTGTATATGACACATCAGTGATCATATACCCCATAATGGCACTAACTACTACTATAACTGAAGACATCTAATTTATTCTTACCACTACAAATAGCATAACTTGAAGGATTCTGATTTTTCTTTTTGATTCTGAAAGGAGATTTTGAGCTTGTTTTGAAAATTTTGATCCAACTGAGGATTTTGAATAATCTTCAGTACCTGATTTTTTATCTTCATTTTTTGGAAAAGGGTCTTCCATTCTCCGAGAACTTATTTCGTTAACGTGAAATTCTTCATTAGTATACACTTCTGTTTCGAATGAAGGCTTTGGCAAAAGCGAAATATTACTAACTGAGAGAAATTGAACCTGGATGTTTTTTCTACCTTCTTCTTCTTCTTCTATTTGAGATTTGTCAAAGTCAAAAGTCATATCTTGGTCTGCGAAATAATTTAATTGGTCTAGGCCAATCCCTTCTTTTCAGTTTTTTATTTCATCGTCGTCATGAAGAATTATAAATTCACGAATCACGGTTGACTTTATTTGTTTTTTTGTTTTAATAAAAGCAATTTCGCCACCATTAAATGGCATTAGTCACGGCTCATATTCTCTCATTTTATTTATTTCTAAAATAGGAACAATTGATGATAATTTTTGGCCTTTAAGGATTCTCGATTCAGAACCTATATAAAAGGGGAATAACTCTGAATGTCCCATAATAAACCCATCATCTGAAATTATTGCAATGTCACGCTTTGCTTTCCTTTGCTTAAATGAAATCAAAAAATATGCGCAGTTATGAAATGCTGTCAATTTAATTAAAAAATTGCATTCAAATAAGTCTCCTTGGGTATTTTGAAAAAATAAATGCTTGTGTGATGGAAGCTCAATTTCGCTGCTCTCTAACACATAATCTTTAATGTTTGTAATGTGGCAAACGTCAAAAGGCTGAGGAATAAAATTCAAAAGTGAAGTGCCAATTATATTTCCTATTGAAGTTTTAAACAACCTTGAAGCTTTTTCGTTGAGGTACACAATATTATTATCAGTGCAAGAAACCAATAAAATCGGCACATCTTTTCCATAGCTTTCTAATTTTTTGATATTATTTTGCTGATGAAAATAATCAAGTCCGTTTTTTTTTCTGCTCATTTTTTCTGCTTCTTCATGCTTGTTTGATATATTTTCTAAAAAACTCGCATTTAATTCATAAGCTTCAACATTCTTATATTTGTCACACAGATTTTTAAAATCGTCGGAAAGGCTTATTAAATAATTCGTTGTTTTTTGTGACAAGTTCATAATTTTATCAATTCTTGGAGCTTTTAGAGAAACCTCAGCTTGAAGTTCTATCAGCACATAGCAAAGTTCCTCATCTTGAGCTCTAATTCTACTGAATTCTTTTAAAAATTCTAAATAACTTGTTTCAGGAAAAGATTTGCATTTCCTCTTAACAAGTCATGTAAAAAGCCTTCACTCTTGGATTTCTCCTTCAAACGAAGATTTTGCATTTCCAATTTTCGACAATTTTACCCTTGCTAATCTTTCATCCTTAACTATTGAAAGGCAATAATTAAATTCCCATATAACGAAAAGCTTGTCTTTTTGAAATTTATTCGCTTTTCAAAAAGTCTTGAATAAATCTAATATCCAAAATTTATCTTCATAATCTTTATCTATTAATAAATATCTGAATTTTCTTTCGAACTCAAACTGGTCTTTCGGGCAATCTTTGCTATCTTTTAGCTTTGCATAATTTCGTCTAACCAGCCTAGTTACCAGAAGAAAAATTATTGGCTGTAGAAAAATTGTAAAGACAATTATAATTGAAGCGCTGTTTAAGAGCTCTCCAAAAATAAAAAATAGCAATGTAGTAGAAATTAGGCTGAGTTTACAAGCTTCAATTATATTTTCAAGTGCATTGAAATATTGTAAAATTGTTATCGATTTATAACTCAAAAACAGTGAAAAAGAAAATAAGACGGATTGATGAATAATTGCTTTACCGTCCACAAAAGTTACAAATGAAATGCAAGCGACGATGTAAAAAAGTCTTTTTTGCATGTCTAAAAGAGAACATGATCTTGATTTTAAATTTTTTTCTGGGTGGGAATGTTGAATATCACAAGAAAAATATTCACAATATAAATTAATTGATATCAAAATCGCGAGCCCAATAGCAGACAAAAAAACTCCCTGAATGCCGAAATCAAGGATAGAGGAAGACAATCCATCATATTCTCCTATTACTTGGGTGCTGATTATTGAGTATTTTGTTATCATTAATAAAATCATTGTGGTGGGAATCAAGCACACTGTTGTGAGTAGAGTAGCAATTTTGCGTGGCCAAATTGATATATAAATTGGTGGATCTTTTTTAATGTATATAAAAAATCCAAAAATTGTAAATGATAATAAGCACATACCTAGAAGAGAAACTGTCGCGTAAAAGCAAAGATTCATAACCCCTAAATTTGCACAAACGCTATCATAACTTGCTCATCCAAGCAGTTGTCATATTATTAAGTATGAGCTCCAATCATTCACCTTCATGTTCGGATATCAAGCTAGTGATATTACCTGTAGCATGAAAACGGTGTTTGTTAATATTTCGTAGCTGAGCTGTATATTTGGTTTTGTTTTTCTGTTGTACTTTACTTTGAAAAGGTGACAGAAAAAGCCATAAAAGTAGTTCTTAAATTTGCTTGAAAAAAGTGACTGTGAAAGAAAGCTGTGAAGATCCTTGACTTCATTCTCGATTGATCTTAAAGTGTTTGGCATGCTATTAATAACAAAAATAATTAATAACTTAATTAATCCCAGAGATCATGGAAGACTATATTTATAATTTTACAAATTTATTAGAAATTTACAAATTGAACTTTAATGCTGCTATAAGAGCAATTATAATTATAATTAAATAAAAAAGTTCTTCTCTCTCTTTTTTAGCCATATTATAATCATAAAGTTTTTTTGTTATGAGATAGCTTATAGATGCTAATTTTTAACATTTCATCCTTTTTCAAAGGATTTTATTTTTTTAGTAAAGTATTTGGTATTCTTAATAGATTAAGCTACCAAAATTTTAAAAAAACCTACTTTTTTGCCAAAATTAATTGTTAAGGTTTTTTTTTAAGTTATAAATCTCAAATTTTTCTTAAAATTTTAAAAATTTCAGTGAATTGTCAAGATGGAAATTTATTTATTTCAGCTCGATCAAAATAGATCAATGCAATATAATTTTTAAAACAAGTTACTGGAGGAAATTGACTATTCTGCTTCAAAGACAGGGCCTGAGGGAATCATTAGTTTTTTAATGTTCATGTGGCACTACTATTTTTCCTCTTTTTCTAAAGTCATTTCAAGCATTATCATCTGCGAATGTTACGATTGCATCTCCCGATGGCAGTCTCAGACACCTTAATGCATCTCCATCTCTTATCCAGGCCTCTAGGGTCATTTTTTAGATTTTTATCTTGGCTTGCAGAATATTTAATGCCTATTTTAGGCGACTTGTGCTTTATTCCTTTTATTTCGATGTGTTTGAATGTCTTTTTATGTGATCAATCTACTGGAGACAACTTTACTGACAGTTTTCTTGCTGCAGATTGCTATTATTTTTGCTGAAAAGATGAGCATCTAATGTATGCGATTTTTTCTTTTATTGCCCTCTTATGCTATGAACCACTTGCCGTGCTATGTAGGCCTTTGTGACAAGAATTGCATCAAATGGTGCATATACATACAGCTCCTCCATTCTTAATGGTAAAACTGTGGTTCAAGTCATATTTATAGTCATGAACAAAACAATCAAAAGAGCTGAAAGCACTGTTCATGGAACCCTTTTTGCAGTTTTAATGGTCGCTTACATTGGATTTATATTTAGATATAAGCCCTATAATTATCCAAGACTTTGCTGATGGCAAGCTTTGAGCTTGATTGGTGTGCTTTGGCTTTCTATACTTTCGACAGTCTCGTCATATGTTGAAGGAAACACATATATTTATTTTTCAATAGTATGTATAGGATGAATAATAATTTTGCTTGTTGGAATTTACGTACAAAGAAAAAAGTATCCTAGTCTTCTGTATAGGAAAAAAGGTTTGGATACAACTCATTTATTCAAGTTCGCATTTGCTTTTGGTAAGCACTCCAAGGCTGCCCTTTCAAAAATTGTTCCAAGTCGTCGTTCATCTGTGGAAGAAATGATAAAGGACTTTTCCGTTGCAAACGAAGTCTGTTAATAATTGACTCCCTTTAAGTAAAATATTGCTTAGTCTTAAAAGGAATTTAAACTTTTAATAAAAAATTATATTGAAAACAAGATTAAAATATTTAGCATAAATTAGAATTTCAATTTTTGGATTAAAAAAATATGAGCAAAAAATCTAAAATATCGAAGCTGGACTTTTATAGCATTGGATTTATAAAGATATACTCTATTTAGTGATGCTAAATTTATGTTCTTCATTTGAAATTATTATTGCTCAAAATAATAGAAATAAACTTAGCCAAGTTTGAATCGAGGAAACAAAAACACAATTTGAGTCAGTTATCGAATGGCACCATTGCAACTCTTTACTAATTTCAGAGTGCATTGGCATACATCCAAATGCTTTAATCGTTCTTGATTTATTAGAAAATTTCGAAGGACGGTTGAGGCTTTCTCAACTATGCAAAGAAAATAATAAAATCCATTTAGTTCCTCAGAAAAAGTGCGGATTTTCTTATTATGATGAATGAACTTATGAAATCATTCCATCAGACTTAGCTCAAGTTGCTTAATTACTTATAAAGAAATTCTTAGCATGATAGCAGGCCACTAAACTCCACCATTTGCTTACCAGTCTGAGATCAGTCTCTCACTGTATTTCTCCTCTAGGACAAGGGCTTGTGCGAGCTACCAGAGACAGTGACGCTGGCCAAAAACACTCTATGAAAAATCAGATTTGAGTATGCTAAAAAGCCTTAATAAATTTATGAACTCAAAAAATCAAAAAATTTTATTAATTTCAATTATTAATTTGATCAGAAAGACCCTATTTATGAAAATTACCCTCTCTTTAAGAGGAATGGCCAATTAAAAAATCTAAATAAATTATAATTCTATCTCTCTTTGAATATAGATATTGCGAATTATACGTAAATTGCTGTTTGAAAATGATTTCAATAGATTTATTGGTGCATCTGATATAGAATAAACGATTATGATTGTTTAGACTTGTAGAAAAACTCACTGTTAGGTGCCTTTTTAGACTTTATTATTTTTCCTAATTATCACAGCTTGCTCGCTAGTACGCACACTGAAATTCCGGATGAGAGCCTCGCTAATGGGCATTGAGAGGTTTGAATCACCATTCCGTGTGTAGTCAGGGCTATTTCAATTGAAAATTAAAATTTCGAATATTCTGGTAATCTATTGAATCTCTTCCAACTTCGTGTCCTATTTCCTACGACCTCAGGATAGAACTTTGGCCTATCAAATGAGCATCGTCACTATATCTGCCTCACTAAAACTTAGCCAGACACATATATGCCCCACTCCTTCTTTAAGATTCTCAATTCTTTAGAGGAACTTAATAAGGTGGATCATTCACCAACTTTTATAAATCATATTGCAGATGATAAAAATTTTCCGTTAACTTTTTTTTGGGACCTCTTTTATTATGCGTTGGCGTATTTTTGATCAGGCTCTACATGCGAAGTCTGTGGAGTCCAATCAGAAATTAAGTAAAAATGCCTTTCAGTCTATCATGAATTCAAATCATAGGAAGTGACCCATAACTACCTTAACTAAATTCAATCTTTAAATTTTTATAATAAATTATTTTTACATATGTTTTGGATAGCATTATCGGTTTTAATTCGGATGCTATTAAAACTTTGTGTGATCATTGGCTATAAAAACGATTTTAGGTAGTTATGCTTTCTATCTCATAAACTATTTGACATAAATCAAAATTTCAATTTTTTAATAAGGAAAATATGTTTTAAAAAAATGAACAAAAAATCTAAAATATCGATGCGGGACTTTTATAGCATTGGATTTATGAAGATGTGCTCTATTTTAGCAATGCTGAATTTGTGTTCTTCATTTGAAATTATTATTATTCAAAATAATAGAAATAAGCTTAGTCAAGTTTGAATCGAGGAAACAAAAACACAATTTGAGTCAGTTATCGAATGGCACCATTGCAACTCTTCACTAATTTCAGAGTGCATTGGCATACATCCAAATGCTTTAATCGTTCTTGATTTATTAGAAAATTTCGAAGCACAACTGAGTATTTCCCAACTATGCAAAGAAAATAAGAAAATCCATTTAGTTCCTCAGAAAAAGTGCGAATTTCCTTATTATGATGAATGAACATATGAAATCGTCCCATCAAACTTAGCCCAAATCAATGCATATTTTGCAACTTTAGCTTATTTTAATTGAACTCATGGACTTGTTATCACTGATGAAGATAATGCAGGCATTAAGTCGAAATTTCTAGATTATTCAGATACTTTTGATTATATAACTATAGAAGAGTCCGCAAATCTTGAAAGGCTAGTAAACCGAATTATCAAGCCTTTAGGTGCTACACTATATTACATTTTTGCAAATTCTGTTCTATCGTCAAAAATTCAGGAGGCCTTGAAATCCAAAAAACTCCTATCAAATGGAGATGGAATATTGTTAAGCCAAAACAGTGGCTATGAATGCAGAATTGATGGAGCAATCATTGTTACTGTTATAGGACAAGAATATGCGAGTTCCCAAGAAAATTTTTTAATTAGTTCTTTTGAAAATTTGATACAATATTTATTGAATCACGCGGTAGAAACAGCAGAAGATATTAAGCTTTTTATGAAGATATATAACAAAAAAAATCAATTTTCTATAGTAAATATTCAGCACAATAAGAGAGAAATAGTTGGGTCAGTTTATGCTGGGACAGTAACTATCTTGAAGAATTTGATTTACCCTGGAAATAGTATTAATACCCCGATATTAGACAAGAAGATTTTGCATATGACAGCCTCTGGAGGCTCCACCAACCCAGGTACTCCTCCTCTAGCTGTTGTGCCTCTTCTATATCACGGTGCTTATACAGCATGGAGTTTAATTAATGAAGGCAAACTTGGAATTTTAACACATTTTCAAATTAAGCACTTTACTTTTGATTGCGGTGTGCTTAATTATGATAAAGAATTTGCAACAGCTTGCTTTATCAAAGACCAAGAAAAATTTGGATTAGCACACATATCAGCACCTAGCTCTGTAATGACTATTGCAGAAATCAATCTCTTTAAAAGCCTAAATTTAACTATTCCAATTGTTGGTTTTTTGCCTGACGACTATTCGTTGAATTCTACAGCACTTTATCCTCTGTTTACAAGAGTAATTATTTCAAATCAATACCTGTATTCGCTGACTTCACTTTTATTTATTCCATCCATCGTTAATCACAAAATTAATGCAAATTTTTTTTTAAGGCTGTAACTCCTTTCCCCTCTATAAACATAAAAATAAATTTCTCGCTCAAGGTAGTAAACTTTATTTAGAGCTTTAGGCTGAAGGAAAATGTGTGTTTTATATTCAGATGATATATCTGGAAGGTCAGGATATTCAGCAATTATGAATAACGTAAGACAATATAACTTAGAAATTCTGAATTCTGAAAACTCAAGGGCGATGCCTGCAGATCTAAATAGAACCAATATAAAAAAAAATTCTCAATCATTACAAGCAATTATTGATACAGAAGCAAGGCTTCTAGTTTTACTATTCTTGCCACCTGTAATATATTATATTATTGAAGAGTTGTATGATATGGGCCTAAGGAAAGGAGATCTTTTTATTTTTGTTACAAACCAAGAAATACTTACAATGATACAATATGATTTTCTCTATGAATATAAATTTAAAGAAACTGGAGTTCCAATGATGGCTATTAGTGGGCGATATTGAGTCGGTAAAGTTGGGGAAAATGCTTACTCAGAGATAGAGTCTCGATATAATTTTGCGCCAATTCCTACTGCTTGCTCTAGTTATGATGCAGCATATTTAATTGGGATTGCATTAGACTACATAATAAACCAAGGAAACGATTATACTGATCCTTACCAAATAAATTTAGCAATCAGAGCACAAAAATTCACCGGATGCACAGGAATAGTTTCTATTGATAGAAATAGCAACGACAGAGTTATGGACGCTTTCGATGTCATGATTAGCAAAATAGATGCAAGTTCTGGAAGTGTAATCTCATACAAAATGGGAGAATTTCACCCATTAAGCACTACTTTGTTAGCTATTAATTCACCTATTATTTATGGAGATGGGAGTACTGTAAAACCAGATGACCTGAGAAATCAAAATAATAAATGCCCTTTTTCTGAGAAGCTGGTAAGAATATTTGTTAAAGGAAGAATCATTGTTTTTGCCATCTGTTTTGTGTTTGCTTTAATGTCTTTTGTTGCTACAGTATATATATGAAAAAATTGATGAAATATAACTATTGAAGAGCTTAAAGAAAGGCAAGAAATGTCATTGCAAGATATTATTGTTGAATTAACTCTTGCTATTGAACTTTTCCAATTTGCAGCTATGGGACCAGATATAACCCCAATAAATGGTTTCCTAGCAAAAATCAGCAGCTCACTCTCTCTCAGCCTAGACAGTATTTTTGCACTTGAAAAAGGGGTATTTTGAATTATAATAGATGGAGTCTATGGGGCTATTTTATTATGGTTAATTTTATCTTTAGTTATTCTACTCAGTTTAGATGAAAAATTTCCTAGAGTGACATTGTTTAGATTTTTAGCTTGACTTGCAGAATATTTAATGCCTATTTTAGGCAACTTGTGCTTTATACCTTTTATTTCGATGTGTTTGAATGTGTTTATATGTGATCAATCTACTGGAGACAACTTTACTGACAGTTTTCTTGCTGCAGATTGCTATTACTTTTGCTGAAAAGATGAACATCTAATATATGCAATTTTTTCTTTTATTGCACTCTTATGTTACGAACCACTTGCTGTGCTGTGTAGGCCTTTGTGACAAGAACTACATCATATGGTGCATATACATACAGCTCCTCCATTCTTAATGGTAAAAACTGTTGTTCAAGTCATATTTATAGTCATGAACAAAACAATCAAAAGAGCTGAAAGCACTGTTCATGGAGCCCTTTTTGCACTTTTAATGATCGCTTACATTGGATTTAATTTTAGATATAAGCCCTATAATTATCCAAGACTATGCTGATGGCAAGCTTTGGGCTTAATAGGCGTGCTTTGGCTTTCTATACTTTCGACAGTCTTATCAAATGTTGAAGGAAACGCATATATTTATTTTTCTATCGTATGTATAGGGTGAATAATAATTTTGCTTGTTGGAATTTACGTTCAAAGAAAAAAGTATCCCAGTCTTCTGTATAGGAAAAAAGGTTTGGATACAACTCATTTATTCAAGTTCGCGTTTGCTTTTGGTAAGCACTCCAAGGCTGCCCTTTCAAAAATTGTTCCAAGTCGCCGTTCATCTGTGGAAGAAATTAATCAGGACTTTTCACTCGGAAAGGAATTCTATTAATATTTGCCTAGAAATTTAATATCATAAGAGTCATTCATGCTCTTTTATTTAACTGGCCAATATATTATTTTTAAATTCTATTGCTTGCCTTTGTAACTTTTAGGTGCATAAATGTAAATATTTAATGTCAATCAATTTAAACTTTTCTTTGTTTATCTTAAGTCAAACTATAAAAGATCCTGCATTGATCCTAAAAACTTATGTCTATACTTAGTATATATATAGCCGAGCTGAATTTATTTAGATAAGATAATTTATATTTAAACAGTTTAATCATTAAGAGTTCTTAATTATTTTTTCTAAACCTTTGAACTGCTTCTTCTATTCTTGAAGCCAAATTAGAATCCGCAGAAACTAATTTCCTTAGATTATTCACATTTTCTCGCTGTTCTCTAAGAATATTCAGAATGCTGCCTACTTCTTCTTGAGGTACGTTCACTTTGCCTATCATACTTACATTTTGTGTATTAATTCTCTCAAGTTTCGATTTCATTTCCATCTTTTTGTTCAAATGATCGATCTTTGCCCTTATTTTCAGCTCCTCTCCCAAATCCCTTTTGATTGAATTTCTGGATTCAAGAAATTGTTCAAGTTTCCACCTAATAGTGCAGAGTCTTTCTGAAAGTTTGCTTTGGCCTTCATTTATTTGTCTGATCCTATCTGTGGTCTTCAGATTTAGCTCATTTTCTATGGTTTTCAGGTGACTGTCCATATTATCAAGACCATAGCTAAGCAAATTTGAAGTTTCGTTATCAACTGAAACTCTATCAGCAAGCTGCTTACAAGAGTTTATTTGCCAAGGATATAGCTTATCTGGATCTGGGTTTTTTATCATTGCATCTTCAGCTAAGGCTGTATCGATATAATAAAATTCATTTACATCTGTTCTGGGTTGGTATCTGCTTGATTGCAGCTGTTGTACAGATGTTGATTTTGGGGCAACATTATAAATCATCGCTTTAAATTTATTGCTGGGATGATAGGCTTTAACGCTTCCAGAGATTGACTCTAATTCTTGTGCAGCTTGTTGAGATTCTTGCATTTTTATATTTCTATTTCTTATTAAATGGAATTTTATAATCTTGTTTAACCCAGTTTAAAGCTAATATTAAGAACCTTATTAAAAGAATTTTTATGCTTATTAAGCACCTTTATATAATATTTTATATGGCTTTGAAATCTATTATATCTCTTAAAATAGATTTAAGCAGTTAAAAAGGCTTTTTCCGCTATTTCTCTACTTTGAATATTATATTCAAGAAAATCTCTTAATAAAATAATTAGTACTTATCATTCCCATTAATTTATTAAAATTAAGCTTTAATCTACCAAATAAGAATTAAGCATTAAATTGATCGAGCCAGCAAAGAAGTAAAAGTCCAGAATCCATCGTTAACCGTATCAAAAAGTGAGTCATCAGGAGCACTTGTGAAATTATATAGTTGCTCTTGCTGCTGCTTTAAAAGTTCAATGACATGGGCTTGCTTTGAATCAATTCTAACTAAAAGGTATAATACAAACAGAATAAGGATACTTTGGACTAAGATCGCCCATTTCATTCAGTCTTTAGAGATATTATTTTCAGAGCCTACAATCTCAGGGAGATCTAAGTTTTCTGTTGAGCATATAGATAATTCTTCTTTGATTTCCATATTTTATAAGACCCCTTGATGAATAATTAAAAATTAAATTCAGATTTGGTCTCTTAAAATCTTTAATAAATTTAACATAAACCAAAAGACAATCTAATATTAATTTTTTTATATTTACTATTAATTTTACCAATAAAAGCCATATAAGCTGAATTTAAAATTTCATATTTCCAAAATAAGCAAAAGGCCTTATTATTCAAAAATTCGCCTTGTATTAAAATATAATCCACTTTCTATAATGCTATCTTTTCTCAACTCTTAAAAGTAATATATATCTCGCTTTTTTACTGAAGATTTTAAAAGATGATTCGACAACTTATAAATGGTTATAAAATTTTATGAACCGCAAACGAACTCCTAAGAAGCACTCCTCTTTTCTCCAAAAAAAGAAGCAAGAAAGAGAGCTGAATAAGAGTTTAAATGCCTCTACTGAAATAAGTTCTGACCAACTGTCAAGTATACTTAACAACTCAGTCGATTTGTCAAATCAAGACACTGCACTTAACCAAACGATGCCAGAGATAAGGAGCGAGGACATTTTCTCAAGCAATATCCTGGACATCCCTGTAGAAAATGTGATCCCAGAAGAAACTGAACAAAAGAAAGAAGACGAGAGTTTCGATAAATCTAATCCTGATCCTCAGAAGAAAGAACCAAAAAATGAGGAAGAAGTGAATAATCAAAGAGAAAATAATAGTGCAAAGGCAGAAGAAAACGTTGTCATACAAGTAGATGATGGCAGTTTTGGACAACAAAGTAATCCAAAAGGAAAAAGCATTAAAAAAGCGTCGAAAACCTGGGTGAAGTCAAAGCCAGGACAAAGAGCAGAGGAGGAAGGGTCAAAGGAAAAGCCTGGACAAAATCAGTTAGATGTCTCAATTGAACAGCCAAAGTCAAGGTAATTTTTAGTTAGCTTTACCAAAGTGATTATAGTGGGCTCAATTTTTGCAATCGCTGCAGCAGCTGGGGTTTATTTTTATATGAAATCATCAAAGAAGCTCTCAAATAAATAAATAAAATGATTTTCAATACTTAGTAGCTTATATAAAAAGAATATATTAGCGGTTAGAAAGCTATATTTATATTTTAAGCTTTCTGCGAGCATCTTTGAGAGAAAACTTCTTAGGAATTCATTAAACGATTAAAATTAAACTTTCATATGCCAAAGGGATTTAGTGGATTGAAAATGCTCAAATAATCTTATAATGTCAAAATAAAAGTATCCATTGTATAAACTAAGATTATACTAAATCTCATCTATATTTTCAGTATAAATAAAGTCTATTATTTATGATTTATATATTGCATTACTCATGAAAATCTTCATAATCGTAAAACTTAATAATTACTAGCTTGAAAAATTGTACTTAATCATTTTGGCAGTAATACAACAGCATTTTATGATGGCAGAAAAAGTTGTGGAGACCAATCCTTTAAAGACATCCCCTAAACGAAATCTAGCTAAGCGAGCCAATACCTCAAAAGAAATAGCTAAGCACTCTCTATCTCCCAACACAAACCGTGTATTTATGAGTCGCAATAACTCCAAAGATAACCATCTCAACAGCTCACTCAATTATATTTCCGATTTAGAAAAGAGAGTCAGAGAAGATAAACTGCTAAAAGAAGTATATGGAATAGAGCAAAGAACTTACTCAAAAATTCCAGCTGGAAATCCAATGCCAAGTTCAAGCTACGGAACTTTCAAAAGAAGACTTAATCGCCCTAGAAGCCAAGTCATCAGAGATACCAATTGAAGCCCTTATAAATCAGATAGTAGAAAGGACATTTCGATGGGTTCTCAAGCCCAAAGCATTGATAAACTTCCTCAACTGCCTCAAGTACATCAAACTGAAGAAAAGCCTTTTAGAAAAATATTAGATGAAATAGGGAAAGATAGTCAATTTCAGCCACATGAAGAATATGTAAATAAGAGCAAAGAGTTAGATGGCCTAAATCTCTCAAACAATTCTTTTGGAAGCAGCCTGAGTCCACCAATCTACGCAAAAACCACTCTAAGAGATACAGTTTTTGACCCAATTACAGGGGAATTAAGAAAATATTCAGTCGACAGGTCCCCTTCGAGATCTCTGGGGAATAAAAATCCAGAAATGACTCCTGACATTTCATATAGAGATAAGCTAAATTCTGAGAAGTTTCCATCTCACAATAGATCGTTTTCTTATGGAGATGAAAAACTGCTGCAGCCTCAAAATAACGATTATTTAAGTTCACAAGCAAGCCGTGCAGGGAGTTCTGAAAAATCTTTATACCATTTTCAGACGAACTCCAAAATTCCGTTTTCTCACGATCTCTTAAAAATGCTAAATCCGAAGAAAATAGTCAAAGGTATGGGATACCAAAGATCTAAAGTTTTTTATTAATTATGCTAACTTATTGATAAATGGCTTGAAGGCTCTCAAGAGGCAGGATAATAATATTGTTTCTTCTGCTGATACTGATTACATCGTTATTATCAGGATTTATTTTTTACTATTCAGTTGACTATTCAATTATTTCTTATAGGATTGAATCGGAGAATTCAAATAAAAATTCTACAGAGAAAAGAGATATAGCAGAAAAAGAGATAGGAATAAGAATTCTAAAATCACTAGAAGCCTGAAAGTATAAAAATTCCAATGAAATCAGATCGTGACCTCTGACTCAATATCCAAGTCTCCCATATGATCAAAATATATCATGTCTGCCAAAGAAATTCGGCTATACAATTGAGCAGGCAAATCAACTATTTGACCCTATAAGAATCTTTAAAACCTGCAGCTTTATGCAGAAGCCTATCATAAAACTAGAAAAAAATCATTTACATATAAACTGCAAATCTCCTGAATCTCCTGAGTATATTCTTGGCGAACCTCCCTCAAAAGAACTATTTGGAGAAGTTGAAGCAAATATAAAATGAAAACGATATTGAATCCCAATAGACACAGAAGAATCTGAGTATATCTTTGCCAAATGTTCTAGGTGAAAAACTCATGCACTCCTCACAAATAAATTTAATTCAACAGCCTCCCAAAGAGCATTAAATATAACTGCAAAGCTTCAAAAAGATTTAAAAATGAAAGAAAAGCCTAGACCCTTATCAATGCTTATTGTTCTTTTTGACTCTCTTTCTAGGCAGCATTTCTACAGAAATTTTCCATTCACAATTAAATTTTTGAATGAATCAGTATATGAAGGGGACTATTCGAAGAGATTTGCTATGTACGATTTTGTAATAAACAATGCGCATGGAGAAAATACTACACCAAACATGGTACCTTTATTATACGGGCACAATATACTAAAAATAAGCCAAAAGATTGAAGGTTTTTCTATTAAGAATCAAAATGACTGATGGAAATTCAGAGAAATCCAAGAAGAAGCATTGTGAAAATACTACGAAAAACTAGGATATGTCACAATGTTTGGCTACGACACAATTTGAGACTTTCTATCCTATTATACAGGGCGACAAATCCTCACAGACCACGTGGCTACCAATTTTTGGCATGCAGCAAAAAAAGTGTACGGATACACCGATTTTTTAGAAAAACAAAAATGCTTTGGGACACATAATTCTCACTGATACTTGCTTAACTACGCAAATGAGTTTTTAGAAAATTATATTCACCACAATAGATTTGGCTACATCCACATATCAACTGCTCATGAATCATCAGGCACTGTAATTAGAACTGCTGATGTAGACTTAAAAGAATTTTTCGAAAGAATTTTTTATTTTTATGACAAAATTCTGGATGAAGATGTAGTCATTCATTTAATGGCTGATCATGGCAAGCATTCAAAGGAATGGGATTTAAGATATGAAGGATACTTAGAAAACCAGCTCCCTTTACATATAATTTTGGCAAATAAAGAACTGATTCAAAAATTAGATGCTGATGAGGTCATTAAGCATAATACACAGAGACTAGTCAGTAGGCTTGATTGAAGCTTAACTTTTAGGCATTTAGCATTAGTCCCATATGGAAAATTAAAAATTGATTCAGCACTATATAAGGATATGAAAAAGAATAGTGATACACCTTATGCTGTTTCTTTATTATTAGAAAAAATAGATGACGCTCGGCAATGTGATCAAGTAGACATCCCTTCGCACTATTGCACATGTATTGAGTATAGTAAAGTTGACATAAACAGCACTAATAATCAAAATGTGATCAGTTTGCTAGCAAATTTGGGAATTAAGTCATTAAATCAGCGAATAAAGATAGAAGAATTAGGAGAATTCTGCAATGATAGTGTATTAAATAAAATTATATCAGCTGATGTACAGATATTGAAAGATTTTAGTGGAGGCGGTAATAGGATTTATAAGGTGCTTATATCAGCTAATGAAGATCCTGGAGCTATTTTTGAGTTGTACGGCTTGGCAGCTGTCAGTTCAGTTATGCCGAAATACATAAAGGCAAATTCTGATGGTATTTATCCCAATTCTACTTATTACACTCAAACTGAAGTGGCTGATTATGAGATGGTCTTACAGCTTCAAGAAATAGTCAGGGTTGATACGCCGGACGAAGGCTGCACCAATTTTTTGAAATCAAACAATAAGACTGATTCCTTATGTATTTGTAAAAAAGAATACAGTTATATAGATTTTCCTGGAGATAACGATTAGAATTTCTAAAGAATTAATAAGAATTTTTTAAACCAATTTTTGAATAACTGCGCTTCCTGCAACTCCTGATTCTTGAATCGTCAGATTAGGATTTTGAAGAGGCCTTGGAGGAAATCCTGAAACTAGCTCAAAAGACCCATCAATAGGTGCTGCCATCATCACATAGTCAAAAATAACACTCAGCCTCGTATTTAAGTTCAGCGTCAGCGTTTTCCTTTGACCATTGTGAAATCGAATTTGGACCGTCGTAGTCGGCTGGTTAGGGTCAAATGATGGTACTGAAAACTCTGCGTTCACTGCATCTAAAGCTTGAGATCTTGTATTTGAAACTGAACTGCCTTGGCCAGAAAAGGCAATATAAGGAGGTGGGGGTGGAGGCACATATTGCTCCTGACGCTTATCTGAAAGTTCGACGCTCACAGGCTTCCCTTTAGTTTTTGACATTAATTCGCTTGGAACTCTTCCTTCGTTCATTTGAGCCATGAAGCGTTGATTTTCAGGCGCATTGTAATCCCTAAATGGTCCGTCGTCGACAGAGAACCCATTTGCCCAGAGGGTTACTCTGATTTTCAATTCATTAGGGTCAGCTGGGCCGCTTTGGTCTTGGCCGCCTTGTCGGGCCTTTTCTACAATGTTTGCGACATCTGGGGAAGATACTGCGAGTCCGCTTGCTTGTCCTCCAGTATAGAAATCACTATTTTTCTTGCTTTTTGACTCTTCTTTGTCTTTCTTAATATCCCCGAAGCCACGAATCATCTTTATATATTTTTGCTTAAATGGAAATAAAGCTCAAAATTTGATTATGCGATGACTAAATTATTTAGTTATTTTAGTGTAATATTTATGATAGCAAATTTTAAATACATTTTGCTGAATTGGATATTCAGTATGCGATTTCTGGATAAAAATGCACGAGATTATCAATAAGATCTTAAGGATCAATGAGACCTGCATTTGAGCCGATGCTCCTTCTTACAAATTCTGTAGCATTTCTTATCATTTTCTCATTATATTATCTAGTTTAAATTTAAATCACTTAGATTAACTATCTTAAAATTCTTAGAATATTAAAATCTCAGAACTTAAAGCTATTTCGGAAGATCAATTCAATTTTTTCGAAATTTGTTAAATTATCTGATCTAATTTACTTGAGCCTAATTGGTTCTAAAAATGTGTTATACATTAATCACCTCTTGAGCGATAATCTCAGAGATTGATTCTAGGCCTGACCCTTCCATAATTGTTGATCTTCGAATGGAGCAAGAAGTAGACCGCCATTCATCACTACTGATGTGAAGAGATGCATTAGATCTCTTCCTTGTGGTTCTTCTTTTGTTTGTGCGTGGAAACTCGTCCACAAGTTCGATGTCCTCTTCTGGAGGCAGATAATGTGAATTGCAGCAGATGAGGAACTTGAAAAATTCGAGTCTGAATATTTCTTACATTCTGTCACTTATGTTAACTCCCATAATTTTATTATTCACTTTCAAGGTATTAAATGGTGATTACAACACTTGCTTTGAAACAATGGATTATTGAATTTCTTTGAATTATAATTACCTATACTTTATGGTAAGCTTAAAATTATTTTTTTATGCCAAAATATATGAAATTCTAGAAGTGAGTTTTAGCTTAAACTTAGAATGATCCTTTTCAAGCAGATTTATTAAAAACAGTATTATTGTAAGTTAAAATAATTATTTGTAAAGCCAATTTTGATTATCATAAACTCAAAGCTTTTTCTGGCTATTTAAGTGAAAAATAAATATTTGGTATTTTTTAACACCTCATAATTATAACTGATGTCTCTGGATGCTTTTGAGCTACTTAATAAACTCGGAGATGGAGCATTTTCAAGTGTCTTCAAGGTACGAAGGAAATCGGACGGCGAAATCTATGCAATAAAAAAAGTAAAACTCGGAACTTTAAAACCCAGAGAAAAAGAAAATGCACTGAACGAAGTCCGCATCATGGCGTCTTATAACCATCCCAATATAACTGCTTTTAAAGAAGCCTTTATCGACCAAGCCTCCAATACTCTTTGCATTGTTATGGAACTATGCGAGGGTGGGGACATTTTGAAGAAAATAAACACCCACAAGCAGAATGGCACTCACTTTAGGGAATCTGAAATCTGGGACGTCCTAGTCCAAATCGTCAGAGGCTTAAAAGCCCTTCACGATGCAAGTATATTACATAGAGACTTGAAATGTGCCAATATTTTCCTTACGAATACAGGGGTTGTAAAATTAGGTGATCTCAATATTTCAAAAGTGCTGAAAAGGGGTATGGCCCAAACTCAAACAGGTACTCCTTATTATGCAAGCCCAGAAATCTGAAAAGATCAGCCTTACAACTCTAGCTCTGATATTTGGTCTGTAGGTTGCGTTATTTATGAAATGGCTGCTTTGAATCCTCCATTCATGGCTAATGATATGCAAGGACTTTATAATAGAGTAATCAAAGGACAATATCCCAATATCCCTTCAACTTATTCACAAGATTTAGCGAATATTATCAGATCAATGCTTCAGGTAAACCCATCAGTCAGACCATCTTGTGCAACGATTTTAGAAATGCCTCCTGTGCTCAGACATATAAATCCAGGGAGGATATCTCAAGAAGAAGAAGAAAAAAATCAGCTGTTAAATACTATAAAATTTGACCCTAATGCACAAATTTTGAATAAGAAATTACCTGAGGCAAATTATGAGAAAAAAGAAAGGGTAGGAAGTGCAGGACCTTCGAAAAAAGTACCAGAGCAGAGAGGAAGGGTATCAAGTGCAAAAGGAGATAGACCGGCTATTAACGAGCTGCAGATGATGCAAGATATGCTGATAAACCCGCGGCAGAATATAAATAACAGAGATCCTGATAATAGACAGATAAGACCAATGCCAAGACAAGAGCCTGATTATCGAGGTCCGAGAATAGCTCCAAGACCTGAAGCAAAAGAAGTTTTCGATCCAAGATACCAGCGGCCTAATCAGCATCCGTTAGCTCCTCCCGAGCCACATCCGATGTATAAAATCCCTCCCAAACAGTCGCCTAGCAATTACAACCTAAGAGGGCCCGTTGACCCATCTTTGCAGCCCCAGCCCTATCTTCAGCCTCAAAGGGTTGGTGCCTTTGTATTAGACAGCCCATCACACAGACAAGAGCAAATTCCAGATTACAGAAATCAAATAAGACAGTACGATAACAAGCCTTCTAATGATAGGAGATATAACCCAATGCCAAGATATGACGCTGGAAGGCCTGGATATTAAAGTGTAAGTAATTTATTCTGTTAATTCAAAAAATTCATAAATTAATTAATATTTAGCCTAATAATGTCCATACAATAATAATTTCCCAAGATGGAGTATATGATCTTCGAAAAGAATAAGAAGGAAAATCCTAAACAAATATATACAGCTCTGCTTGCAATTTTCGGAATTTTTGCATTATGTGGGTGTATAATGTATCTCGGCCAATCCCAGCCTAAAGATTCGCTAATTCAGGGCTTTAAAATTGAAGAGCAGGAGTTCGTTAAATTCATGGCAAAACACAATAAGCATTATACAAGTGATGAGGAGTATGCTAGACGATTCAAAATATTCAGAGACCACTCAGCGTTCATCAGAATCCATAACTCTATGAATTTTGACTGGATTTTGGGCATAAACCAATTTTCTGATCTGCTGCCGATAGAATTTTCCACCTTATATCTTACGCATATAGATTATAAGCCTCCAACCAATTACAATAAAAAAACTCATATTCATATACCCTCAGCAATAGATTGAAAAGAAAGTGGAGCAGTGACAGACATAAAAGACCAAGGAATGTGTGGAAGCTGCTGGGCTTTTTCCTCAACTGGTGCTATAGAAGGAGCCTGAAAAATCGCTAAAGGTGAGCTTATTTCGCTGTCTGAGCAGCAGCTGGTTTCATGCTCTAATTCTTATGGAAATTTAGGATGCAATGGAGGGTTAATGGACTATGCATTTCAATACGTCAAAACTAAAGGAATTACCAGTGAGGATAAATGGCCATATGGCTCTGGAGCAGGAAATTATGTTGAATGTGACGCGTCTCTTGAGAAAGACTCAGTCCTCAAAATTAGCGGATTCCAAGATGTCGAGCCAGAAAGCAAAGATGCACTAATGGGGGCAATTTCGAAGCAACCAGTTTCAGTGGCAGTTGAGGCTACAGTTGGGATATGGCAACACTATGCAGGAGGAGTTGTGACTGAAGGGTGTGGGACTGGTTTAGATCATGGAGTTTTAGCAGTAGGATATGATAGCACAGCTGATCCTCCTTATTATCTTGTTAAAAACTCATGGGGAGTTAGTTGGGGTCTTGAAGGGTACATAAAACTGGGAATTGCTGATGGGTATGGCGTTTGTGGAATAAATATGATGGCAAGCTACCCTGTCGTTTAAATTTTCTCCGAAATTAATGCTTATATATAATAATGATGAATATATTGGCTAAAAGGAAAGAGTTATTAATATAAAGCATCTAATCTTCTTTTATTGGAGCTCTGCATACTGGGCATGACCCTTTAATTAGAATCCAATCTTTTAAGCAGTGGCGGTGGAATCCATGCTTGCATCTAAGTACTATACATGGCGAACTTGAGCCAGTTTCTTCATAGCAAATGGAGCACATCTCTCCTTTAGGCATTGGACCAATGTACTCATCTAATTCACGCTCTGATACATGAATATTATTTTCTGTCTGCAATCTTGAATGATTATTTTCATCAAAAATTCTCCTGTAAAAAAACAAATAGGGAATTCCAATAAGCACAATAATTACATACTTCAAAAACCCAGTCATTATAAGTATTAAGGCAAATATCCCTGATGCATAGCGAATGACAGAAGGCTCTTTGTAAATTTCTGCTGTAATTGCAACTGTGATAAGGAGCCGGAAACTAAATATTTCTTACCATTCATAGCTTATTTGCCCAGTGCGTATCAAGAAGGATGATATATTTACTTGCATGCAGTAACGGTGCAGGGAAAGTAGTAAAAAAAATACCAGCTCGTATACTTCTGTGGCAGCATAAATGAGTAAGTATACATACAATAAGCCAGGACATTTGGAGCCGTCAGCTGATAAGACCCCAATTATACATCCTATTTTTGCGATTGTGTAAGCGCCGTATAATAAATAAAATATACGACTTGATGACTGTGACTGAGTCTGGAATTGTTGAGGTTGGGTTGGAAAATAAATTTCGCTCATTAAAGATTTAATTATTTGCCAGAATCTAATAAAAAATCGTATTAAGACGAAAAGGTTGCTGACGCCATTAGAAATTGTTTGGAGAAAATTCCAATCAGCCAATCAGATAATGGAATTTTATTTATAAATTTCTTTATAAGCTAAGAAGTTATAAAAAATACACTTATTGCTAAATTGATATGATTATTAAAAAATTTGAACCCGAAGAGCCAATAGTGAATGACACTACGTCATCAAAACGAATTTTTAGCTTCACTGAAATTATAGTCAACGAAATCGAATTTGCGAAGCTTCCGACAATTTCAAATAAGTCATCCGGCAAACTCAGTAGGAAAAATTCAAAATCCCTAGGGAACTCCATGGTCATAGAAAAGCCTTCAGTTTCTTGAAATGACTTTGTTAGAAGTACCTATTATGCAGGAAATCTCACCCCAAAGCCTAAAATAATGTCCACTTTCCTCAAGCAGAAGCTGGAGCAGTTGAACCAAAGTGTTGAAGCGTAATAGTTATTAAGAGAGTTCACAAGGTCACAATCATCTAAAGACGTTCTCAGGATGGCACAGAATCTTGAAAATTCGACTTTTGTGAAGCAGAAACTGAACGAGTTCGAGAATGTCGTGCTTGTCAAGAAAAATATATTCAATAAGATCCATCATGATGTTAATTTAAAAGAAAGGTACTTAAAAGAGCTGGAAAAAGAGCTAGAATATTTAGAACAAAGCAACCCTGATACCAGTGATAACGAAAACCTCCTAGAATACCGAGCCAACGAGCACAAAGAAATGATGCAAGGTTTGAATAATGAATTATATTACCAAGAAATCCTAAACTTCATGATAAACACACGAACTGCTGACTTAAAAACTAAGGTGGCGCCCATAAATGCCTTAAAAAAAGAAATGAACCTTCTAAGCGGCAAAATTGATGAGTTTAAAAGTCATCACCAGAAGCTCTGTGAAGAAATAGTCGGAATTGAAGAAGAAGCCAAAGCGATTTTTTCTCAAATGAAAGAAGAAAAGACCGAAAGGGAACAAAAAATAAACGCAGAGCTTTCCACTTTAAAAGACTCTTACAGGCTTGAGTTTTGCTTATCTCGAGAAAGAAAATGAAATAAACTCCAAGAAAAATACAAGCACGACCAAAAGCAGCTAGTTGTCTTTGAAAGGCTGCTGAACAATCTGCAAGGCGACCAAAGCATCAAAGAAGAAATCAACCGAATTGAAAAAAAGCTGCAAAAACAAGAAGAAAAGTTCAGTACAGTACAGCGGGCAACTAATATAATTTCTGTAACTGACATGCACCCTTATTTCTTATATTTGGACGAAATTAAGACCAAACTTAATGAAAATGCACAAAACGCCCAAGAACGCATCGAAATGCTGAACCAAGAGCGGCTTTTTTTAAGCCAGCAGCTGAATGAGCTGCTATACCAAAACGAAGGCTTCGGGGCTTCCTGCACTGACGTCGAAATGATGGACAACAAATGCAAAGACTTGGTCATTTTTATAAACGACTACGAAAAAATGATCGAAAAACAAGAAGAAGTCATCGTCGCCTTCATAAACAGCATCAGCAGACTGACAAAACAGCTAGGAATTACAAAGGACAACAACGAAATCAACAGAGACAACTTAAATGACTGGATTAAGCTGTGTGAAAACAAGCTGGACAGCCTTATACAGATAATAAAAAAGGAGTCGTTCCTTCTAAATGTTGAAAGTGTAAATACAAGCAAGTCCTTTGTAAGGTCGCCGACTTTTTTAAATTTAAATAACCGAAGACCAGAAAGCTCAGAGCCTAACAACTCAGGGAAAAGTGACAAAAAGCTGAAGTTCTTCAAGAGAAGTTCAGTGAAGCTGCTGACCAGGTTTAAAAGAGACTAACAGGGCTAATTATGCTTAAGTATTATAGTTTATATAGCGGTCCATTAGAAAATCTATGTCTTCTCCTACACTTCCAGGCCAAAAGGAAGGCTTTGGTAGTTCTTTAAATTCTTCTTCTGAGAGGCCGAAATACTGACAAGCGCCTGGAGCCCAGTTTTCTTTGACTATAATCCCCCTTTGGCGGTAGAGGACAAGTAAAAAGGCAGCTTTGTGGTATTCTTCAAGGCTTGCAAGAATTTGTAAAGCTTTGTGGTACTGGCAGCCACATAGCAAGGCTTCAATACACTTAAACTTTGACGTCTCATATAGCTTTGCAGCCCATTTTACTTGAAAAGCTATTTCTTCATCCTTTGATAAGTTTACTGAAACAGCTGCTGCTTCTTGTCACAGTCCTGCTTCTTGTAAACACATACAAGCAGATGATAAATTCTCATTTAAAATATGGATTTCTGCAGCTTCCTTATACTTATGGGCCATTTCTAAGCTCCCTGCTGCCTGAGACATTGCGTTTTTCATAACATTATGCCCTTGTGTAGCAGAAATTAAGCAAGCTTTTAGCAGATTCACATACAAGTCAGTATCAGAAATAGCTGAATCTAATAACGACTGTGCAAGATTTGATTTTTGTGAGGAAGAAAGAGCATTAAAATAGTCAACCCCATAAAGCTTGATTTTTTCTTTTAATGGAGAAATGTCAGTTTTTCGTGAACTTACCTCATTTTTGCATGCTGGAAGCAGATTGGCGGTGTTTACTGCAAGCTGAAGAATAGACTCAGTATGCTTGCTTTTTGACCTCAGGTTTCCGCTAGATTTAAGCTGTGGAGACACATCTCTTTTAAAGCCAGGAATTTTTTTTACTTCAGTTTTGGGCCCAGACTCGACAAAAGAGGAGTTATTTAAACTGTGAGTGCGACCTCTGGAAGTCCTTGTAGGAGAGGGCTGCTTTCATTTAGGAGGAGTTTTGTGGGGAAGCTGGGACTTTGGAACACTTTGTGTGCTCATGTTTAAGGTTTTTTTAGTGATTGGGGAGTATTCTACTGAAATATCGCATGTAGCTGGGGTTGGAGTTGTGGAAAGACCTCTGGTTGATAGAGGAAGCTCAACTATTTGTCTCGCTGAGCTGAAAAAGAGATACTCAAGAACATCTCCGAAAAGGCGACTAATCAGAAGCTGTTGATCAATCCAGGGGAGTTTTGTGAATTCTTGTTTTCATTCATCTGGTGTAAATTCTATAGACTTTTCAAAATTTGTGGGTTTCTTTGTATAATCGTTATAAGTTTTATGAGAAAATTTGTTGGCTTCTATGTTGAGGTCATATTTAGTTGAATTTGCAGCTAATATTGGGACCTTAGGTAGATTTATTTTTGAGAAGTTACTTGTAGCTTCTCTGCTATAGATTGCAATAAAGCTATCTCCAAATAGTACCCCATTTGTTAAAAATTTCATCTGGGTAGGCAGATTTTCATAAATAACTCCTCCTTCCACTTCTTCAATAAAATTCTCCTTAAGAATTGCTGGAGCTTTATTAATAAAGCCAATATCCACAGCACTACCCAGATCTTTATAATTCCCTTGCTCAAATTTATAAACTGAATGCTGATAATCTTGTACTATGATTGCTTCTGAGGTTGCTATTATTTTTGAGATAATAAGATCACACTTGCAAGCTCTAAATGTAAGTTACAATGCGAAATAAAATTCTATTTCTTCAGCGCCTTCATCTTTATTCACTTCAATTATATGAACTCCTGTCTCACTAGAATAAACCATTTTGTTTGAGTCCTGCATCCATTCAATGCAGCTGAATTCCTCAGTCAAAACTAAGTCATAGCTATAAATTTCGGTATTTTCATAATTTGAGTGGACTAAAGAGAGAAATTCAAGCGATTTTCTGTTAGTTAATATGGCAAGATAGGTACCTGAACTGTCAAGCTTAAGCCCTTCAACTGGAGCATCAAAATCCTTGATTTTTGTGATTTCAGATTTCCCCAAATTAATTTCGATCAGTATATGTTCTGATTTTACCTGGCATTGGGCGTATAATTTGCTATTTGAACCAACAATGTGAGAAAGCTGCCCTTTCACGTGGATTTGCTTGACTCGCTTATGGGTTTTCAAAGAGAACAATATTATATAAGGGCCTAATGTACTAACAAGCATGGACTCAGAGTTATAAGTCACGAGAATTGATTCCCCTCTTGGTAATGAAAGATAGTCGATAGCTGATAAAGAAAGTTCTGGCTGGGAGTAGGAGTAATCAACTGAGTAATACCTGAGAGACAAATCAGAGAGTAGGATAAGGAAAGACCTATGATGAGAAGTAATTGGCATTGTGGCTGACAAAACTAAAAGAGGATTGAGGCCGATGAAGCTGCTTTCTCACCTTTTGTAATACTTATAATTGTCTTTTGATAATTCCCCGGCAAGCTCCCATAGTTTTATGTAACCATTGCTGTACTCAAACAGAGTATTATTCTGTAGAGCATCACAATAAATATCATAAATCCCTTCATCCTCGATAAAAATTCCAATTTCTTTTTCATCAACCTATATAATAATTACCACATCAAACAGCACAGCTTTATCATCATAGAGCAAATAAACATAATTTTGAGCATTTGAGACTCAATAAGCCTTTTTGCAGCCTTTCTTTTCAATTTTTTTAGCATCAGCTTTCTCAATTACCCAAAATTCGTTTTCTTTACCTATAAGAAATTTCTCATGATACCCTTTATTGAATTCTGCATATTCCAAATTTTCACTGACAGTAAGACTTATAGTTTTTCCATTATCATAAATATCAGCCTTATCAGAATAAGCCACTAAAAGCTTTGGTTTTTCAAATGACCACGCCAAAGCATTGATTTTACTTTCAAATTTGAGTTTTTCTTTCTTTTGAAGCTTGAGATTCCAAATCCACACTTCTCCAGCTTCATCTCCTGAAGCTAAAATTGGTTCTTTAGGGTGCCAAGCCAATGAGGAAATTGTTGATGAATGCCCAGAAAGCTCATATAGCAATTGAAAAGAAAAAGTATCGTAAATCAGAATTATTGAATCAGCTGATATTGCAGCCATATGATAAGCAGCGACACTTCCTAGAGGTTTGTTGAAACTTGAAGAGTATGGATAAAAGCCTGGAGTTACAGATTCTTCTTTATATACTAGCTGCGAATTCATAAATTTAAATTCACAATTTTAAAGATTAATGAAAATGGATAAGCTTGAAAGGCCAGTAGCAATAAATCCTTATTTTAATTTGTAGCTTATTTTTTCATTTAGGAAGACAGGGAAGATTCTAATTTTTTTAAAAAAATCCATATAATTTTACTGTTGAGCAGGGAGATTATATTAAAAAATGAATACATCAAATGAAATGAAATTAATCTCAGTTTTAGATTCAGAAAGTGAAAATGTTACTCAATTTAATGCTATCAAGTCCAAAATAGATGCTTTTTCTCCTCTAAATGAATCGAGCATTTCTCCTTGGAAAAATCTTGACCTTGAAAACAAAGTTTTCTCAACTTATCATCCAAAGCTACTAAAAAAGGCAGCGAAACCTTCAAAAATCCCTTTAAACCAGGTATCTGAATCAAAACCAATTTTAATTCAAGATTTCTCATCTCCACATAACGCAAGTCCAATAATCCACCGAAAAACCCAATTAAGGAGAAAACATACAACTCGGTCTTTGAGCATAGACGAAGAAATTGTAAATTATCTACCCAAACATGCCAAAAATCTGCAGACGGCATCCCGTAACTCTCCAGAGATCTTAAAATGGAATAATACCGACAATCTAAAAATAGGCGAAAGGACTCCACAGAATCTCAATAAAATAGGCGACAGAAGTCCTCAGAGTTTCAATAAACTACCTCCACTAGAAATAAATAAAATCAATACACAACAAAACTATCAAAAGTTTTTCACAAACGGCCATGCTTTTAATAAGCCTCAGACCAATTATAGAGTCCATTCATTGGCACAGCTAATTAATCTTTCAAAAAAAGAATGGGAATTTATGATGACAAAAAGGGAGAATGGAGGGATTCCAGAAAGTTATATGTTCCAGGTGCCTTGGAAATATCAGCGAGGAGGAATAAAAAACTATTTTGAGTAAAAGATCTATGTAAATAGATATTTATAACCGCAAGTGGAAATAAACTGAAAAAATTAACGAATAAAGGATTCATTATCTAAATTTATGCTAATTTTTTAGATATTTTAATAAAAAGTTTAATAATATTTAGAAGTTACAGGTTGTATAGTTTAGGCATCATGAAGAGTCATAATACTGCTAATTACTTAGCAAGTTATGAAATATCTTCAAATAAATTGCTTGGAGAATCTAAATATCCTAGCTAAGTAAATAATGATTGAAAGAAAAATGAACGAAAAAATATTAATTTCTTCACTTGCCACTGAAAGTGAAACACAAAGGTGTCCTGAAGATTTAAAATGAAAAAACTGTATATCTCTTGACGATTTTAGTATTTCTCCTTGAAAATCAAATGTAAATAGTGCCGATATTCTCTATCACAACAAACAAAAAAGTGAGGATTTCCCCTTAAAACCAATAGAAAAGCCTTTATTCAGTTTAGCTTCTGCGAACTTAAAAAAAGAAGAATCAAATAGAAAATCTCCTGGACCACAGATTATACCTGCTGGCTTCAACGTCTCCAGACATGGATCTACAGCACGAAGATCACCAGAACCTCAAATTATAATACAGCCACTTATAGGTCTTCAAGAGAAAACTAAAAAGTTGCTAGAAAATCGATCTTCTGCAATTTCTCCAGAAAGAGAAGACGAACAAGCAGTAAAAATAAGGCGGATTTTGGAAAACGCCCAAGTAGTCCATGAAAATGTGAAAAGTAAAGAAGGAGACCCAAATTCTCCTAAAAATTTTCCAACTTTAAGAGAGCCGGCTACTTTTGCTGTGAAAAACCCCAAAATTGATACAGTAAATCAGGCGAATCGTTCCTCAAGCACAAATAGGGCAGCAAGCGGGCCACAATCAGCAAAAAACAAAAGTATTGAACCAAAAATTACGAAACCTCCAGAATTTGTCAAGAATAGGATTCAGCCCCATCATGAATCTCATGAGTCAGATACATTTGTGAGTTTATTTTCGTGACTTTCTAATAACACAAATAAGCTGCCACCCCTTCAGAAATCTCAAACAATTCAAAATTGCATTAAGTATTTTGATACAAATTTTAACAGGCCTAGTGTTATCATGAAAAACCATATGGAATTCCAAAAAACGATCAGAAGCAACTCAAGTAAGCGGTCAATTGTAAACACAAAAGATGTGTCTAAACATTTTGCGCAGCAGAGGAAAAAAGAAAAATCAAGACTGATTAAAATCATTGAATAGGATTGAGAAGTCAGAAATTTCAATCAAAAAGCAATGATAGGAATTGTGTAATATAATTAAAAATTTCAATCTTTTTATATGTTTAACTGAGCAATTAAATGCAAAAATTTATTTCTTTTGTTAGGAGCGAGGCATAGTTATTTAATAAAATGGACGATATTCCATTAAGAAAGATTATTGAACAGCAAAAAGTGGGAAAAGAGAAGCCTAGGTCACACTCCCCACCTAAAAAATTTGAAAAGCACAGTAAGCATGCTCCAAAAGAAATCTCATCAAAACACCCTGTTTCTCGCTTCAAAAAAATCAAATTCCCAAAGCCAGATGAAGACCCAGAGCACGGGATTTTTACCAAAAAAACAAAGAAAAGAGACCCTCGATTCGATAATCTTTCAGGCAAGTTTAACCAAGGCTTTTTTGAGAAATCTTATTCATTTATTGACGATTTCCTCTCACAAGAACTCAAAGAACTTCAAGAATCTCTTGATGACCCAGCCTATGCTGCTGATAGAGGCAAAATAAAAGAGCTAATTATCAAGAAAAAACAAGAAATTCAGCGAGCCAAAGACGAACAAAGATACACAAATGTAAAGCGAAAAATGATGAAAGAAGAAAGAGAAAAGGTAAAAGCAGGGAAAAAGCCGTATTTCTTTAAGAAAAAGATAATAAAAATGCAAGCAATGAAAGAAAAATTGGAAGAGCTTAAAGAAACAGGGGAAATAAGCAAGTATCTTAAAAGGAAAAGGAAGAGAGAAACAGCTAAAGAAACTGCTGAAGTCAACAAAGCACACAAAAAGAGAAAAACTGAGCAATTTAATAGCTAAATTAGAAATTTTCTGAAAATAAAAAATAAAAAGGATAATCTTAAGCATTTTCTTTTTAATTAAGATTTAACTTATAGAATGAAGAAATAGAGCCATTATTTTTTCTAAGTCTAGCTTTTCAACTATCTTTAGATTTGCACCGCCTCCTTCATTAATTTCTTTCATATCTGAGCATCCCCAATTGACCACTGTCATTCCTCTTGTATATCCTCCATTCAGTTCCACGAAGCCTTTCCTTACTGAAAATTCTTTTACTATTGTCTCATCAATTGCAATGCATATCGTGATGGGGTCACAGAAAAACACGTGGCTTTCTCCTCCCACAATTGTGGTAATTTCTCTCACAAAATTGCCTTGAGGTGTATTTCCATGAGTATACCTGCTCAAAAATTCTGAAGTAAATTTATGTTCTTTTGCAATGCAGGTCTCCCAAGGAACGATTTCTAGAAGAGGAAATCTCTCAAAAACTATATGAGAAGCTTCAGGATCGCACCAAATATTAAATTCTGCAGAAACAGTTATATTGCCTTTTCCATGAACAGCAGCGCCCATAACGAGAACTCTTTTGAACTTACTTGGCAAAGAAGGGTCGAGACAGACAGCTAAGGCTAGATTTGTCAAAGGCCCAATGGTAGCTATGCTGACTTGACCTGGATGCTCATTTGCAATGTCGATTATTGCTTGAACAGCATGCTTGGATTGGATTTGAGGGATCTCTTCTAACTCTCTGTTTGGGTTTGACCAATAGTTATTGAGCCCATCTACACCATGGATTGATGCACAGTCCGTCAAATCATTAATTAAAGGCTTTGCGGAGCCTGAATAATAAGGAATATGAGCTTTGTTGCAGACACGTAATATTTCACCAATATTTTTATTCACCTGTGGGAGCGGAACGTTTCCTGCTACACTTGTTATAGCAACGACTTCAAAATTGTGATATTCTTGGCACTTTAATGCTAAAACTAAAGCTTGGGCATCGTCAACCCCAGCGTCTGTGTCAATAATCCACATATTTTTCGACATTTTATTTGAAATAAATTTGGTGCCATCTTTTACTAGAAATAAGAAAAGGCAAGCATCAAATGGCAAGTAATTCTATAAATTTTGGGTTAATTATAAATTGAATCATAATATATATATATATATATAAATAATACTCTAGCAAATAATGAAATAAAAAAATATTTCAAGTTATGAGCAATCGAATTCAAGGCTATGTGAAATAAGCTCATGGTTAAAGCTCAAGCCAGCAGATTAATAGCATTAAGTTATATTAGGTATTACTTTAAATTTAAATGTATTTTCTATTCTAAAACTTGATTTTTAGATAACCTCTAAGTGAAGAAGATAGAATTTTTTTTAAATAAAAAATGCATCAAATTTAAAGTTTATATTGTAGAGGTAAAAACAACAGATTTTATTTGATAGTAAGCATATGGTAAAATTCACTTTATCTTATAATTTAGTCTTTTAAAAAGCTTTGGAATCAGTTTTTGGCTGGCTAAAATACACAATTTATAATATTTTTAAACTGGCTCAATTTCATTTAGTTCAAGCTCTTGATCATTCCTAAATGCTGTGAATAGTGTCCCTAGATGGTACTCTTCAAAGCACTCTTTTACCATTCTCCTCCTTAAAAATTGATAAAGATCCTCTGAGTTCAATTCCAAAATCTTTTCTCTTTTAAGTTCCAGCATTTTTGATAGAAGCCTATGCATTAACTTTTCACCTTCAAGTAAAAATAAATCCATTATCCTTACAGAAATATCAAGCGGAGTATCATATAAAAATATTGTAACCATATATTGTGCAAAACATGATACCAGGGTTAGTTCATTTTCTTCAATATGCTCCAAAATTTCTGGAAATCGATATTTTATACTTTTTTCTGTGTTTTTTATCATATTAATAAGCTTCGGTGTCCCATTTCTGCATATTTCTTACGTAAACATAAGTCTTCAATTGTATTCAAACATCACTTGCACAAAAGCCCAAAAAGCCAATTCTTCATTTGAAATTTGCATTATTAAGCAGGCTACAATAAATCCCATTCCTTGGCAGTACCCGACCTCAGGGTCATAATTTGCATAAGCATATAAAATATTGCATAGAGCTGTCTGGCCTTCTCCGCCTCTTTCGCGAAATAAAAAATGATCAGGAAATGTCCGATGGAGATCTCGCTCTATTGCATTTGCTATATTTGGGTCAATGCTTTCAAAGAGTCTATTATACACCCCTGAAGAGAACTGAAGGGATAACTGAGAAGCCTTGGTTAAAAATGCCCAGATTTCACCGCGAAGATCGTCTGGGACTCCGTGAATTAGGCTATCTCGAAGTCGAAGCTTGGAAACGTTGTCAAAATCATTTCTTTTGATTATTAAGTCTCATTCTTCTCGGGAAAATGTTTTGTGTAGTCGAGATTTCATAGTGGGATGATGACGGTGGGCAGGCGATTCTCTCATTTTTTGTTCTGACAGTTTGAAAGATTTTACACTTAAAATGAAAATATATAAGGGTGCTGGGTTAATCTTATTAAGAGTAGTGAGAATTTTAATGTGATTTGAGTGGTATTTACTTATTTTTTTTTAAGATATAAGTTGAAATTGTATTCTTTTTTGAAGATGCACCTTTTTAAATAAAAGAAGGCTATCTGCTACAATTATACAGAAATGAGTAAGAAGTGTGCTGTAATTATTAAGCATTAAAATTTGCTCTCAAATAAAGAATTAAATAGTTATTTTAATAATAGCTTGATATTTATTCAATATCTTCATAACTCTGAGTCTAGCTAAATAAAAATGAATAACCGTAAATCGGCAAATATCTGGGCCACACAATCGTTAAACTTTTGTTAAAAATCAGATTAAATTCGTTGTCAAAAATTATTTCTCATAAATGTTCATTATCAAAATTATTTCTTTATGAACTTTTATATTGCATTCATAATAAATCCATGAAAAAAAATCTAAAAAATTTAGACGAAATTGAGGATGGAGATTTCCTAGAAAAATCCCTCTTCGCTAGCAAAATCAAAGAAAATATATATAGAGTTTTAGGGGATCTTTTTCAGGCAGAATATAGCACAAAAACAAAGCTTAAAGAGCAAGTCATTTATGAAATTCTGACAAACCTTATTATAGCGATGCAACTCACATCTTTGACCTGGTACCCAAGCATAAATATTGAAGGGTGGGATTCATGCATAACTTTTTGGCAAAGTATTGGAGTTGTTAGCTATGATCAAGTTTGTGCTAGCTTTGGGGTTATGAACTTCTGTTTCTATGGTACAATATCTCTTGTTGGTGCTTGCCTTCTGTCATTCTTCATATTTTGGCTTTTCATCTACTTTGGAAAGGAAACTCCTAAAATTGTAACAATTTTCCCAAGGAAAATTGCCATTTTCCTTTCAACACTGGGTTTAATCCCTAGCTGAAATTTGTCACTGATGATAATGAAATATTCACTTATTAGAGCAAATTCTGTAGATGAATATGATGGAAATACATCACCTAGCAGCTTGAATTATGGAACCTTAGGATTTATCTTATCTCTATTTACCCTAATTGCTTTGCTTCCTTTCCTTTTGTTTTCAGAAGCATTTAGATGTGACATAAAGCACACTAATGGTAAGAAAAACATAAAGTCACGGTCTTCTGCCCAATTAGACCTTGAAATTCGTAGCTTCCATATATTCATGAGCATTTCATATGTTACTTTTGGGGCAAATAACATATTGATTCATCAGGTAATTTTGCTTATTTTTTCAGCATATTTATTTATCAAGTGCCTTTTTTATCTTCAATATTATAACATCATACAAAATTTTATTCAAGCCAGCCAGATAGCTTCTATTGTAAGCACTTTGGCTATTTTTATATTCGGTCAAATAATGAACAATGCACTAATTATTGTTGTTTTCAATTTATTTATGCAGCCAATGATGATTTTATTTTCCATTTATATTGTCAGAAGAAATTACAATAAATTAAAAGAAAACCAAAATGTGCCAAAAGATCAATTTGAGTTTGAAAAGAAAATAAGGCATTTACTGATGGATAAAAATATTGAAGACAAGATTTCAGTGCTTAATTTATTCAATAAATGTGCAAAAGACTCAAATTTCAAGAAAGACAAGCTTCTTATTATTTGGGAGTTCAATTTTTGCATTGCTATAATAAAAGATGAGAGGCTTGCGAGGATGAAATTATCGCAAGTCCGCCATTTTGAAAGCTCTTTTGAAGGTGACATACAAGAATGGAGAATTTTTTATTGGCTGGTTTCAAAAAAATTTACAGCTTTTCCAGATACTCTTTACCTAGAGTATTTGAACGATTTTACATTGGTAAGAAAACAAGATGAAAAATTGTGCGATTTGTTGGTTGATTTGCAGTCAGAATTTTCACTGAGAGTCACAAGGTTGAATAAACTTGAAATGCTTGTAAACAGAGCTTGCAGTTTAATAAAACGGACTGACGAAGGTTATAAACAATTAGTGAAAAAGTTCAAGCAGATAGATGCCTTGGAGAACTACACAAGTTTCCTATACAATATCATGAATAACAATGAAGAAGGAGACAAGCTGAATAGAAAAAAAAATGGACTCGAAATGAGTATCCGAAAAAATGATGGCCATGATCTTGAAAACTACGGGCGAGACATATGCATAATGCTGATTACCTGTGAAGATGAAAACTTCGGAAAAGTAGTCTATATAAATGAAAAAGCAAGAAATTTTTTAGAAATTTCACTTAGCAATGCATTGGAATGTCACAATTGAGATTTCATACCTAAGCCTTATTGTGCGTGACATGAGAAAAGAATGAAAACTTTTTTTGCTGAATTTAATACTTCTTTCACTTGGTGCGATTGGCTGTTTTTGCAGACTTATAAAGGCTATTTAAAAGAATGCAATTTAATTATAAAAGCTACAGCTATGCATAACGCTCAATATTTTTTGGTTTCTTTTGAGCCCCTAGACACAGATAGACAGCTAGCGTTAATGACAAGGGATGGTACGGTTACAGCTCATAGCTTAGCCTTCGCCCAATCTATCGGCTTTAATAATACTGAAATCAAAAATTATCACATTTCACATCTTATTCCCAGCTTTGATATAAAAACCAGACCAATAAATAAGCCAAAGCTTGTAAACCAAAATGGGTTGACATTTGCTATAGTCTATATGGAAAAACTTGTGGTGACGACCACGATTTATTTTTTATTTGTTGTACAAGATGAATTAGAAATAGAAAAACTATTAAATGGAAAAAGTCTTCAGGAAACTATTTTTATGGACGAAATTAAAGAAGATCTTGTAGGACTTGCAAATCATGGGGAAAAACGTGAAGTTCAAGAACTGCATAGCAAAGCAGAGATTGATTTTTTAATTCCGCATAAGGATAACTCGCCAAAAAATAGTACAGTTCAAGTTGCAAATGATAATTCTACATCTCCAAACTCAAGCAGTAATACATCGCGGATGATAAAAAGAAGTAATTGAAATTCAGAGCATTGCCAAGATTTACTGTTGAGGTCTAAAAAACATGTCAGAAGTTTGCAGTTGGTTTTGATGCTTGCTGTAAGTTATAGTTAGATAATTTCTACAATTGGATTTTTGGGAGCCATTTTACAGTATATGAAGCATGATATTTCGACTCTTACTTCAGCAGTCATTTTTAAAGATTTAGGCCAGATTATATATGATGTCGGACTTTCTGCTGATTTTGCAGAAAGACTAGATCAAAGCTACAAAAATAATGATTCAATAGAGTCAGCAATAGAAAATTTAGAAAAAATGTCTTTGTCTTTAATTGGCACTCGCAATAAAATTTTTGATGATTTCGAAGAATGAAATTATTGTGAAGCTTATAAAGCTGTGACTAATCCTATGATTCCCTTATGGAACTTTGATGAAGAAAAGCCAAAAGTCGTTTATGACAATATTTACAATATGCTGAACAAGTTTATATTCAATGTAAATTTTATGCAGAGCCAAAATATGATTCAAAATATCAAAAGTAATGATGATTATAAAAATCATGCAAAATTTATTATTGCTAATGGGCTTGGAATTGGATATAAAAGCCTTATTAAAAATCTCCATGAGTTTGAAAATTGTGAAGCTGATGCTATAGAGAAAATAAGCTGAAAAATAAATATTTTATTAGTGCTTGGGGTTTCGATTTCTTGTGGCTTATTTGGAATAATCGTATGGCTATTCTCCATTGTTTCTAGAAATTATGATAAATTTTGGAATTTCCTTCTGAATAGTGCTCAATTCGCTTTGATTTCCTTAAAAACTGCAGCTATAGAGAGACTTATAGCTCTTTATGACAATAATATCTCCAATGAAGAGACTGATCATCATGGCTATCACAAAATAAAGAGAAATGTCAAATCAAAGCTTCATCTAAAATATACCTTCAGATTGATGATATTTTTTTCCATCACGCTTATTTATTTATTATTAGTCCAGCTTTATTTCTATCCAAATTGCGAAAAATCCTTAAAAACTCGTCCCAAGTTGCTTAACAATTTTGACGCAAGAAGATCGCTAATATCGAGATTCTCTATTTTTGCCAGAGAGTTATATTCTCCATATTTGGTATACAACTTTGATGACTCCTATGATTTCAGCAATATTGAATCACTTATAAGTAAAACAGCTAAATTAATTGAAGAAAAAAATATTGAGCTGCTCAAAAATGATTTTCGGAATTTAATGTCTCAAGAGCTAGTTAACAATATTTTTGAGCAAAGCAATCAAACGGTTTCTTTCCTAAATTTCGGTTCGTATTCAGGAATTGACATTACAAAATTTGATCTGCTAGATATTGCTTTTAAGCCAAGTGAGAACTCAAAAAGCATGGAGGCATTGTTCAGCTTGGCAAAAGAAGTTGAAAATGAAATTTGAGATGAATTGCAAATAGCTGAGAATGATTCTAAGGATATAATAAACTCTGAGATAGACATCATTGTTTATACCACGATTGCTTATTCATTGATTATATCTGGACTGTTTTGCTTTTATTATTTCCCGTATTTAAATCAAGAAATTAAGAAACTCAACCTCTATTCTATTCTTCCAGGCATTTTGCAAATGGATGCTGGAGACCCGACTGCTTAATATTCATAATATATATAATATATTGCCTAAATATTTAGTTTTATTATAATCATTTTAATTTAATCAAGGTCTTTAGGCAGAATTGTGGGCAAAATTGCAAATCTCTGGAGCTGTTTTATTTGGAGATTTAAATATGGGAAATAGTAAAAGAAAAAAAGCGCGCATAAAGCTAAAGCATAAATAATCGTGGTAATTACAATTGTATCTAGCTGTTTGTTAATAATATTGATTGAGTCTCTATCAGCTAAAACAAACTCGTCTCTAATTTCATCATAAACAGCTTTCATTTTATTAATAAACCTTAGAAAATATGCATTATTCTCTCCACGTACGTATCCGATATCTACGATGTCCCTAGTCATTGATAGTAATGCTGCATAAGACCCATAATCCAGAATTTTATAAGTCAAGCTAGTTTTTTTATACATTTTCTCTTTCAGTTCGTCCGAGAGCAGTTCTTGGTATTTTTTGGTCTGCAAATCTTTTGTTAATGCTTTTATGTGATCAATAATAAGATCTTCCTCAGCGAACGACTGCCGGTAGTTGTAGAATTCTGGGATAATATAATAAGTATAATCTACTACACGGTCTCTTGAGAAAAGTGATAGTCTTAGATATAAAGCTCTTCTGATAATAAAATTATTGAGCAAAGAAGGGCGGGTAATCATCATTTGGTCCAAAGTTGGGTATAAATTATTGAAAATCAATAAGTAATATGAAGCAGCAATGGCGAAGAGCAGCATTAGTCTTCAAATATACTGTAAATAAAGTGTGCCTTTTACACTTCTTTTATGATAAGCATTTCTTTGAGACTCTGAGTTTGCGTCTGCTTTGAAATCAACTCCATGGGTGGTTGCTAGCCTGTCCATAGCCAAGCATTTTAATCTGAACATGGCCCATTGACAATTATTTAAAGTAAAATTTCAAAATTCATCAATTTTTCATGATACAAGCATAATGTAACCAATAATAATTAGAACTAAAATTCCAAGAGTGAAGAGTCCACATACAAGAAGCATGTTAATATTTGTCCCTGTGCTTTTTACTCTCTCAATCTCACAGCTTACTAATCCATTCATTATATTATTAGCATCGTGAAAAATTTCTCCAAGTCCATTTATATACAGAAATTTTGCATAAGGAAGCTGATCGAATCCTTCATCTACTGCTGAGAGTAGTTTTTTTGCCTGAATAGTTATTACATTGTAAATATAAGTTGATATCGTATCATAGAGATTTTCTTTTTTATTTTGAGGCGTTTTTTGCTCTAAATTTCATAGCATCATTGAAGGTTCACTCACCACTTTTGAATACGAGCAGTAATTCCATTGATCAAAATCTTTGAAAATAGAGCCCTTAATTTTTTCTCACTCATCAATCAGAGCTTTCATTTTTTCGACTTCTGTACTTATCTCTTCTTTGGAACCATTGAATAGCACCAGCGCATTAATGGTAAGTGAAAGATCAGCAGAAAGCTCAAAATCGTATACAAGCTGCCCAAAAGTTTGAAATGAGCCTAATGTGCTCGTATACGACACATCAATTTCCATATATACTAAAATTGCTGCCACTGTTATTATGACAGAAGACATCTAAATATTCCTTACCACCACAAATAACACAAGCTGTAGCACCCTGATTTTTCTTTTAGAATCCATAAGCAACTTTTTTGATTGATGCTGTGAATGCTCAGTTCCTCCTTTCGAGCGGCTTTCTGAGTCTGAGGCTTTATCGAGAAATGTGCTTTTTTCCAAAACTTGGTCAGGTAGCTGACTGTCACGAGAATGAGTAAATATCGTGGTATCCGGATTATCAAAAGATTTTGTTGGCACTAAATAGTCAACTGAATTGAATTTTACTTCCAAATTTTCCCTTGATATCCCTTCTTTTTGAGTATCATCAGAGCTGAAAACGCCAGCATCTCTTGAAAAAATCTGTGGATTCCCAACTTTTCAGTTTAGGATTTCACTTATATCATCAATTATAGCAATCATATGGACCGTTCTGGCTTTTATTTCTTTTGCTATATGGGTAACAATTATTTCACGATTATTGAGCGAGATTTGAACTGGCTCAAATTCTTTAATAGCGCATACATCTGATATTGGAATTAAATCTGAAATTAATGTTCCTTTAATATTTTCCCCTTCGAATCCAAAATAATGTGAGAAAATTTCTGTATGAGCCAAAATTACTCCTTCTTCAGAAATCAAGGCAAGTTGCCTTTTTTTCATGCTTTCTTTAAATGATAGTAAAAAATAAGCGCAATTATGAAATGCGGTTAATTTTATCAAAAAATCACATTCAAGCAGATATCCAGTATTTAGTAAAAAGAATAGTGAGTCGTGAGAAAGCACTTCTATAGAGTTGCAATTAAAAATAAAATCCTTCATTAATTTCTCATGGCGTGAGCTATAAGGTTGAGGAATAAAATTCAATATTGATGAGCCTATGATGTTACCCATAGACGTCATTAAAAGTTGAGAAGCCTTATCGTTTATATATACAATAGCCCCAAAAGATTCATTCGAGCATGAAGCTAGGATTGTTGGAAGGTCCTTTCCATAGTTTTCAAGGCTTCCTTCATCATCTCGGTGGCTAAAAAAATTTATATTGTTTTTCTTTCTAACAATAAAATCAGCTTCATCGTGATCATTCATTATAGAATCAAGAAATGTTGCATAGTACTCAAAGGCTTCCATATTTTTATATTTCTCAATTAAGCTCTTGTACCCATTACTCAATGATTGTATGTGTCTTGCGATTCTATTAGAAAAATGAGTCAGTTTATTAACTCTTGGATTTCTTGATGTGAATTCTGCGTGCAATTCGTTCAAAATCATACAGAGCTCCTCATCATGTTTTTTAATATTGCTGAATTCTTTGAGGTATTCTAGATGGTCTAAATCAATAAAAGATGATTTGTGTTTCCTGAAGAGCCAATCCAAAAGTCTCCATTCTTGTATATCTCCTTCAAATGAAGATTTAGACTCTCCAATTTTTGTGAGTTTTATTCTTGCCAATCTTTCATCTCTAATAATAAAGCAGCAAAAATTAAACTCTCATATCACAAACAATTTGTCTTTGCGAAAGCCAGGCATTGCCCAAAATGTTTTAAATAGCTCAATAACCTGCTCTTTGTTTTCAAGGTTTTCATCGACAAATAAATTGCGGTATTTTTGTTCAAAATCAAATTGTGTTATAATGGATTTTTCTATATCTGGCATTTTTTCATAATTTCTCCGGATAATTCGAATTGTCAGATAAATAACAAAAGGTAAGAAGAACAAATGAAGCCAAACGATAATTAGTGCATTATCAATTAATTCTCCAAATATAAGGATCAATAATGTGCATGATACAGATGACATTTTGCAAGCATGAATGCAGTTTTCAATAACGTTGAAATACTGCAAAAATTGTATGCTGCGTATACACAAATAAAAACAAAAAAGGAAAAAAATGATTTGGAATATTCAGGCATTTTCATTTCCAATATATACATATAGGATGCATATTATCATATAAAACCAACGTCTGATTAAATCGTACTCAGCACTGGACCTTGCTTTTAAGTTTTTTTTGAAGTGTGAATGCCTCATATCACAAGAAAAAGCTTCACAAAATAAATTCACCAAAACAAGTGCTAATAAGCAAAAAATTCCTACAACAATCCCTAAAGATCCATAATTATATGTCTCAGGAGAAAAATTTCCTGAATATTCTTCAATTACCTCTTTGTCCTCAAAAGAATATTTAATAACCATAGCTAAAATCATTGTACTCGGAATAATACATACAGTGGTAAGAAGAAAAGCAATTTTCCTTGGCAAAAATGCAAGAATCATAGGAATATCTTTTTCTAGATACATGAAAATTCCAAAAACAATAAAAAATCATAAACATGCTCCTATAAGAGAAATTGTTCCATAAAAACAAAAATCTGTCACCTCAAAAGTTGCGCAAGCTTCATCATAACTTATAAATGAAAATGCCTTCCAAAACCCTTTATAAGAATCTCAATCAGAAGGTGTTAAACTTGGATGTCAGGATAATGTTGACAGCTGAAGGACAAATGTTACGTTTATGACTATTTCATAAAAAATTTGGTAACTAAATTTTGTATGTCGGCTGTATTTTGTTTTAAAAATGTGCCCAAAGAAACCATAAAGGTATTCTTTAACTGGACTAGAAAATATTGAATGGGAAGTAAATTCGTGGAAATCTGTGCTTTCCTTTTGATCATTATCGAGATCAGCAGAAGTGGTCATGATTGTAGTTTTTTTATTAATTTACATAAGCATTTTAAATAATAGATTGCAAAGCTACCAATTATTAGAAATAATTATTTATTATAGCAATGAAACAAAATAAACTTTTTTTAAGAGACAAAATGATACTGGCTTACTCCGATAAGTTATATGTCATTTTCTGTTTCCTTTTTAAGTATTATTCATTTACAAGCAGTTTTAGAACTTTCTAATAATTTGACGAATTACTAACTCACAACCTACTCAAAATTTTTGCCTATTATCAGAAGGTGTTAATATTGTCTCTATAAATTGTGCTTACTCCTCCACTTTAGCACTCTTACCCCTAAGGTAGATTAGCCTACAAAATATACCCTCACTGTTTTAGACAAAGGTGCCCAAAAAATACCCAATGCTGCATAATGATATTTCCCTTAGAATTTTTAAGGATCCTAAAAGAAATTTAAATAATGCATTATACTCTCCAAGATTATGATTTCACTTATAAAGACTTTAACCCCACACTACTGCATAAATATCAAATTCAATAAATTGTAATCATGATTATATAAAAATAATTTGAGATTTTGAATAAAAAAAACAATATACTTCCGTCCAAATCATTTTTATTAAACGGCTAAGATTAAAAAGCAAAATTTTATTATTTTCATTCTTATATAAGCTGCTCATTTTTTATATAATATAAAGATGTTATTTTATTTAATCGAAATCTTTGGGCAAAATAGCTGGTAAAACTGCAAACCTTTGTAGCTGCATTATTTGAAAGTTAAAATATGGAAAATAATAAAAGAAAAATAGCATGCATAATGCTAAAGAATATATAATAGTTGTGTTAACAATATTTTCCAATTGGCTGTTGATGATGTTAAATGAATCTCTATCTGCAAGCGCAAATTCATCATTAATGCCATTTGCTAATACTTTAATTTTATCAACAAAGTCTAAATAAAACTGTACGGTACCAGTTTTTATATACCCAATATTTTCAATATCACCAATCATTGTCTGTATTGCTGAGGCAGATCCATAATCCACTATTTTATCGGCCAACTCATTTTGCTCATACATTTTTTGTTTTAGTTCTTCTGAGAGCAGCTCTGAGTATTTTCTGTTTCGCAATTTTACTGTTAGGGTGTTAATATATTCGATAATATTCGCTTCCTCTGACAGTGATTGTCCATAATCGTAGAATTCAGGAATGAGGTAATAGGTAAAATCAACGACGCGATCTCTTGAAAAAATCGATAATCTCATTAATAAAGCTCTTCTGATGATATAATTATTGAGTAAAGAAGGACGAGTAATCATCATTTCGTCTAATATAGGGTATAGATAATTGAAAATCAATAAATAATAAGATGCAGCGATAGCAAAGAAGAGCATAAGTCTCCAAATATATTGTAGGTGAAGCGTACCTTTCACTTTTCTTGAGTAAGAGGCCTTTCTTTGAGGATCTGTACTCGTTTCTAATTTGCATTCTAGTCCATGAGTTGTTGTCAATCTGTCCACCGCGCAACATTTTAGCTGAAGCATAGCCCATTGTGAACTATTTAAAGTAAAATTTCAAAATTCGTCGACTTTTTTTGACACAAGCATAATATAGCCAATAATAATCAAGACCAAAACTCCAAGAGTACAGAATCCACATATCAAAAGAATATCAATATTAACTCCTGTACTCTTTACCCTTTCAATTTCGCAGTCTACCAGCCCTTTCATTATCCTATCAGCATCATAAAAAATTCCACCAAGCCCGTTTACATATAAAAATTTAGAAAAAGGTCAGTAGCCTTCGCCTGCATTTATAGCCGAAATTAAATTTTTGGCCTAAATATATATTACATTGTAAATATAGCTTGTTACAGTATCATAGAGATTTTCTTTTTTGCTTTGTGGAAATTTTTGCTCAAAGTTTCATAGTAATATTGAATGCTCTCTAACTGCTTTGGAGTAAGGACAATAATTTCATTGGTCAAAATCTTTGAAAAGAGATCCCTTAATTTGTTCTAAATCGTCAATAAGGCTTTTCAATTTTTTGAGCTCTGGATCTAGTTGTTCCTTAGTTCCCCCATATATATACACTCCAATAATGGTCATTGAGAGATCAGCAGAGAGCTCAAAGTCATATACAAGTCTGCCAAAATCTTGAAAGGAGCCTAATGTGCTTGTATAAGACACATCGATTTTCATATAAACTAATATGGCAACGTCTGTTATTATGACAGAAGACATCTAAATATTTATTACCACCAAAAATAATATAAGCTGCAGTATCCTAATTTTATTTTTAGACTCCATAAGTAGCTTTTTTGCTTTGTGCTGCGTATGCCCTTCTCCGCCTCTTGATCTACTTTCTGAGTCGGATTTTTTTTCCATAAAAGTTTTCACCTCAAAATTGTGATCTGCCTGTTGACTATCATGAGGACATGTAAAGATCGTTGTATCTGGGTTTTCATAAGATTTTGTTGGTACTAAATAATCTGTAGAATTGAAGGCCATTTCTTGATTTTCTTTTACTGTTCCTACATTTTCATCTTCATCTGAGTAAACTGATTCAATTGGCCTTTCAAAAACTTGAGGTTTGCCTTCTTTTCATTTCTGGATTTCACTTATATCGCCAATTATAGCAATCATATGGATAGTTCTTGTTTTTATAGTTTTAGTTATGTGAGTGATAATTATTTCACGATCATTTAGCTTGATTGTAAGTGGTTCAAATTCTTTCATCTGGGATAAATCAGAAATAGGAATTATGCCAGATAGCATGCTACCTTTGACATCTTTCCCTTCTAAGTCAAAATATTTTGAAAAATTTTCTGTATGAGATAGAATTATCCCTTCTTCAGATATCAAGGCAATTTGCCTCTTTATAGAACTTTCTTTAAATGATAGTAAAAAATAAGCGCAGTTATGAAATGCAGTTAGTTTTATCAATAAATCGCATTCAAAAAGATATCCGGTAGTTTGCAAGAAAAATAATGAGTCATGAGATACAATTTCTGTAGAATTGCAATTAAAAATAAAATCCTTCATTAACTTTTCATGGCGTGATCGATAAGGTTGAGGAATGACACTAAATATTGATGAGCCTATGATATTTCCCATAGATGACATTAAAAGCTGAGAAGCCTTATCATTGATATATACAATAGTCCCGAATGATACATTAGAGCATGAAGCGAGGATTGTTGGAAGGTCTTTGCCATAATTTTCAAGGTTTCTTTCATAATTGCGTTGGCTAAAAAAACTTATGCTGTTTTTTTTCTTAATAATAAACTCAGCTTCCTCATGATTATTTACTATCGCATCAAGAAAGGTCGCATAGTATTCAAAAGCTTCAGAATTTTTATATTTTTCTATCAAACTATTATATCCATCACTCAGGAAATAAATATTTTTAGCTGTGCGGCTTACTAAGTGTGCTAGTTTATTCACTCTAGGAAATCTTGATGAGAATTCAGCCTGCAGTTCTGTTAAAATCATGCAAAGTTCTTCGTCATGTTTTTTAATTTTACTAAAATCTTTTAAGTATTCTAAATGGTCTATATCAATAAATGATGATTTATGCTTTCTGAAAAGCCAATTAAATAGTCTTCATTCTTGTATATCTCCTTCAAACGATGATTTAGAATTTGCAATTTTTGTTAGTTTTATCCTTGCCAGCCTTTCATCTTTCATTATGAAGTAGCAGTAGTTAAATTCTCATATCACAAACAATTTATCTTTATAAAATCCAGGTAGCTGCCATAATGCTTTAAATATTTCAATAACCTGCACTTTGTTTTCAAAATTACTATTAGTCAAAAAACTCCTATATTTCTGTTCAAAATCAAATTGTGATATGATAGGTTTCTCTATATCTGGCAGTTTTTCATAATTTCTCCGTATAATTCGAATTGCCAAATAAATAGCAAAAGGCAAAACAAACAGATGAAGTAAAACAATAATTAATGCATTATCAACTAGTTCTCCAAATATTAGAATTAGCAATGTGCATGACACTGATGCCATCTTGGAAGCATGAATGCAGTTTTCAATTACATTAAAATATTGTAAAAGCTGAATACTACGCACACATAAATAAAAGCAAAAAAAGAAAAAAATGAATTGAAATATTCACGCATTTTTGTTTCCAATATATACATACAGTATGCATATTATCACATTAAACCAGCGCTCTATTAAGTCAAGTTCAGAGCAGGATCTTGCTTTTAGATTTTTCTTAAAATTTGCATGCCTCATATCACAAGAAAAAGCTTCGCAAAATAAATTTATAAAAATCAGTACCAGTATACAGAAGATTCCGATAACTATCCCAGAAACCCCAAAATTATAAATTTCAGAGGACACTTTCCTTGAATATTCTTCAATAACTTCTTTTTCCATCAAGGAATATTTAATAACCATGCTCAAAATCATCGTACTAGGAATAACGGATACAGATGTAAGAAGCGATGCAATTTTTCTTGAGCAAAACGCTAGTATCCTTGGGACCTCTTTTTCTATATACATAAAAATTCCAAAAACAATAAAAAAAATTAAATAAGTTCCTATTAAAGAAACTGTCCCATAAAAACAAAATTCTGTTATTTCAAAACTTTCGCAAACCTCGTCATAGCTTATAAAAGAAAATGATTTCCAAAAACTTACATAAGAATTCCAGCCAGATGCTTTCAAGCTTGGATGCCAAGATAATGTAGAGAGCTGAAGGATAAATATCACATTTATAATTATTTCGTAAAGTATTTGGCTTCTGAGTCTTATATGAGTGCTGTACTTTGTTTCAAAAATATGCCCAAAAAAGCTGTAAAGGTACTCTTTTATTGGATTAGAAAAGATTGCATAAGAAGTAAATTCATGGAAGTCGGTAGTTTCCTTTTGTTCATTATCAAAATCAATAGACATAGCAATTATTTGTTTTTATTATAATTTGATGAATTGATTTGAATAAATCATACTTTGGCATTTTATTTACTAAGATTAGTAGATTTTTCTGGCATTAATCATGAAAAAATATTTTAAAAGTACTTGAAATGGAACTTTTCAATTATTTATGCTGATATTTTCCCCAATGCTAAAGTTGGGAAAAAAAAAACTCTACAAGCTATAGAACTCTGTATAATTAATACGATTTTTGCTATATTAAGGATACTTATTTTAAAATAAATAATGCCAAGTTTTAAAATTGGGACTAAGATTCTATAGCCCAGACAATCCTACAATAGTTAGGAGCAATTTTCTCTATCAAATTTGTATATGGTATATTTTCAAAATAATAGTGGCATTTGCAGTGCATAAATCGAATATATTTTAATCTATAAACCATTGGCAGAATTATTAGTGTTTGTATTATTCAAAATTAATGATCAGCTTAATTTATTTTGTTTTAATATTATAATATTATTCTCCTTATTTGAATAAATAAATAAAATATAGAATACTGTAATATTTAATTGACGTTTGAATTCATTTTTTATTTCCCTAATCTAAAAATTTCAGTCTTTTGGGTGCTTTATTTTTTAATAATTTAATCAAAATCTTTTGGTAAGATGGTAGGCAAAACTGCAAATCTTTGAAGCTGCTTTATTTGAAGATTTAAATAAGGAAAGTAGTATAAGAAAAAAAGAACACACAAAGCCACTGAATAAATTATAGTTGTGTTTATAATAGTATCCAGCTGTTTATTTATAACGTTGATCGAGTCTCTATCTGCCAATAAAAATTCATCCTTAATTTGATTTCCTAAAGCCTTTACATTATCTATAAATCATATAAAATATTCTATGCTTCTGCCTTGTGGATATCCAATGTCTTCTATGTCTCCCATCATAGATAGCATTGCGGCTTCTGATCCATAATCCATAATTTTATAAGCTAAATTATTTTCCTTAAAAATTTTCTGCTTCAGTTCGGCTGAGAACAATTTTGCATATTTTTTGGTCTCCAGACGCTTAGATAATATTATTATGCGATCAATAATAATTAGTTCTTCTGTGATTGGCTTGGAATAGCCATAAAATTCTGGGATCATATAATATGTAAAATCCACATTACGGTCCCTTGAAAAGAGGGATAATCTCATGAGCAAAGCTCTTCGAATAATAAAATTATTCAGTAAAGAAGGACGAGTAATCATCATTTGGTCTAGTATAGGGTATAAATAGTTGAAAATTAATAAATAATAAGATGCAGCGATAGCAAAGAAGAACATAAGTCTCCAAATATATTGAAGATATAGCGTTCCTTTTACTTTTCTTGTGCGATAAGTGCTTCTTTGATTATCTGTGTTGACTTCAAATTTGCATTCTAGTCCATGAGTTGTTGTCAATCTGTCCATTGCACAGCCTTTTAACTGAAACATAGCCCATTGCGAATTATTTAAAGTAAAATTTCAAAATTTGTCAACTTTTTTTGACACAAGCATAATATAGCCAATAATAATCAAGACCAAAACTCCAAGAGTGCAGAATCCACATATCAAAAGAATATCAATATTAACTCCTGTACTCTTTACCCTCTCAATTTCACAGTTTACCAATCCATTCATTATCCTATCAGCATCATGAAAAATTCCTGCTAAGCCATTTACATATAGAAATTTGGCATAGGGTCAGTATCCTTCTCCTAAGTTTATAGTAGCAATAAGCTTCTGCGCCTAAATATATATTACATTGTAAATATAGCTTGTTACAGTATCATAGAGATTTTCTTTACTGCTTTGTGGCAATTGCTGCTCAAAGTTTCATAGTAATATTGAAGGCTCTCTAACAACCTTAGAGTATGAGCAATAAGTCCATTGGTCAAAATCTTTGAAAAGAGATCCCTTAATTTGTTCAAGATCTTCAATAAGGTTTTGCAGTCTTCCAAGCTCTGCAATTAACTCTTCCTTTGTTCCACCTCATAAAAACTCGGCCACTATGTTAAGTGAAAGATCAGCAGAGAGCTCAAAATCATATACAAGCTGGCCAAAGTCCTTAAAAGATCCTAATGTGCTGGTATAAGACACATCACTTTTCATATAAATTAAAATAGCAACGACTGTTATTATAACAGAAGACATCTAAATGTTCCTTACAACTACAAATAGAACAAGCTGAAGCACCCTTATTTTTCTTTTAGAGTCCATCAGCAATTTTTTGGCCATATTTTGTGTGCGTGAAGTCTCACTTTTCGACCGGCTTTCCGAATCTGATTTTTTTTCCATGAATTTTTTTTCTTCTGGTGCATAATCAGGCTGAGAATTATGAGAATGAGTAAAAATTGTAGTGTCAGGATTTTCAAGTGATTTAGTGCAAACTAAATAATCAATCGACTGAAATTGGACTTCAAAGTTTTCCCTTTGTATTTTTATTTCATTTTCATCATCATATGAATAAATTGATCCAAACTCTCTTGAAAAAGCTGGAGATTTTGCCTCTTTTCATTTTGAGATCTCGTTTATATCTTCAATAATTGCAATGATATGCATTGTCTTTGTTTTTATTTCTTTACTAATGAGAGTAAGGAATAACTCTTTGCTTTTTTGAGTGAATTTTAACGGTTTTGATTCGTCCATTTCAGTTACATCAGAGATGGGTATCAGATCTGACAATAATTTTCCTTTTAAATTTTCCTCTTCTAACTCGAAATAGTTTGAGAATTTTTCGGTATGAGATAAAATAGTTCCTTCTTCAGAAATCAAGGCAATTTGCCGTTTTAGAGAACTTTCTTTAAATGAGATCATAAAATAAGCACAATTATGAAATGCGGTTAATTTTATCAACAAATCGCATTCAAAAAGATATCCAGTATTTTGTAAAAAGAATAATGAGTCGTGAGACGACACTTCTATTGAATTACAATTAAAAATAAAATCCTTCATTAACTTTTCATGACGTGAGCTATAAGGTTGAGGAATAAAATTCAATATTGACGAGCCTATGATGTTTCCCATAGATGACATTAAAAGCTGGGAAGCCTTATCATTTGTATATACAATAGTCCCAAAAGATTCATTCGAGCATGAAGCTAGGATTATAGGAAGGTCTTTTCCATAATTTTCAAGGTTTTCTTCATTATTACGTTGGCTGAAAAAATTCATATTATTTTTTTTCCTTATAATTAGATCAGCTTCCTCATGGTTATTTGCTATTGCGTCAAGAAAGGTTGCATAATATTCGAAGGCTTCTATGTTCTTATATTTTTCTGTTAAAGCTTTATACCCATTATTAACAAAAAATATATTTTTTGCAATTCTATTCACGAAATGACCCAATTTATTAATCCTAGGATTTCTTGATGAGAATTCTGCTTGCAACTCAGTTAAAATTAAGCAGAGCTCCTCATCATATTTTTTAATTTTACTGAATTCTTTCAGGTATTCTAAATGGTCTAGATCAATAAAAGATGATTTGTGCTTCCTGAAAAGCCAGTCAAAAAGTCTCCATTCTTGTATATCTCCTTCAAATGACGATTTGGACTCTCCAATTTTTGTGAGTTTTATTCTTGCTAATCGTTCATCTTTAATAATAAAACAGCAAAAATTAAATTCTCATATCACAAACAGCTTGTCTCTATGAAAGCCAGGCAATGACCAAAAGGCTTTAAATAGCTCAATAACTTTTTCATTGTTTTCCAGGTTTTCATTAATCAGTAAACTCCGAAATTTTCTTTCAAAATCAAACTGTGTAAGAATTGAACTTTCTGAACTTGACATTTTTTCATAATTTTTTCAAATTATTCTAATTGTGAGATAAATTATAAACGGTAACAAAAATAAATGAAGCCAAACAATAATTAATGAATTATCAGCTAGCTCCCCAAACATAAGGATTAATAAAGTGCATGAAACTGATGACATTTTGCAAGCATGAATGCAATTTTCTATTGCATTGAAATATTGTAAAAATTGAATGCTACGCACGCATAGATATAAGCTAAAAAGGAAAAAAATGATTTGGTAGACCCAGGCATTTTTATTTCCAATATATACATAAAGCATGCACATTATCATATAAAACCAACGTCTGGCCAAGTCATACTCAGCACAAGACCTTGCTTTTAGATTTTTCATGAAATTTGAGTGCCTCATATCACAAGAAAAAGCTTCACAAAATAAATTTATAAAAATCAGAGCTAATAAGCAAAAAATTCCAATAATAATCCCTAAAATTCCATAATTAAAGGTATCAGATGAAAAATTTCCTGAATATTCTTCAATTATTGTTTTGCCTACAAAGGAATATTTAATTATCATAGCTAAAATCATTGTGCTAGGAATAATACAGACCGATGTTAGCAGCAAAGCTATTTTTCTTGGCAAAATTGCAAGTATCATTGGGATATCTTTTTCTATATACATAAAAAATCCAAAAATTGCAAAAAAACACAAGCAAGCCCCTATTAGAGAAATTGTCCCATAGAAGCAAAAATCTGTGATCCCAAAATTTGCACAAACTTCATCATAACTTATAAAAGAAAATGATTTTCAAAATCCTTTATAGTGTCTCAATCAGATGGGGTTAAACTCGGATGCCAGGATAAGGTGGAGAGCTGGAGAGTAAATATCACATTGATAATTATTTCGTAAAACACTTGGTGTCTGAATCGTGTGTGGGTACTGTATTTTGTTTTAAAAATGTGTCCAAAGAAGCCATAAAGGTACTCTTTTATTGGATTAGAAAAGATTGCATGCGAAGTAAATTCATGAAAATCAGTGCTTTCCTTTTGCTCATTGTCTAAATCGGTATTCATGGTGATTATGGAAATTTTTTTATTACTATTACAATAGTTAATCTGAAACTCACTATTGAGCATCAAATTATATATTTGTAAAAATTATGAACTCAAAAAGGATTAATAAAGAAATTGCTACTTAAAATAATAGTTTATAATTTTTCTGAATTTAGATATTAATTATTAATAAACCAAAAATATCTATTGTATAGCCTCTATCCTCTTTGACCTTCATGAGAGGGGATTTCATCCAATCTCAAACATGATTTAGTACTTTGGAATATTCGCTGGCTTCTAATTTAACATCTTTTGAGTCATAAAGAAGTTTTAAGAAGTTCATGCTCTATGGCCAAATCTTAAAGAACAAAAAATCTTCATAAAAAGTCTGAGATGGCATTAGTATAAGGGAGCCTAAATTCAGTTCAATACTTAAATGATGCTCAATTCATAATAAACGTTTTGGGACAATAAAATGGCTGATTACACTTATATAAATATAATAATAAAAATTAGCAATGGCATACACATAAAAATTGTTAGAAAATAATTATCATCAAAATAGATCTAAATAAGTAATGATGCAAAATTATAATGTTAAGGGAAAATAAGACAAAATAAGAGCAATTCTTAATAAAACTGCTATAAATTATAATTATTATTAACTCGCTGATACCTAAGCTATGGATTTATATGAATTAAGAATAGAAAGTCATTCATTAAAACCAATTAAAATTGAATTAAAGTTGTTTAAATGATTACAATGCCACTTAATTAATTTTAATAAAAATAATCTTATAGCATGCCTAATTTCTATTTAATGATAATAATTTAATTAGTCTTTTAAAATCTTTCATGATCCAAATCAACAGGAAAAATTGACGGTAAAACCGAAAATCTTTCCAGCTGTTTGATTTGATAATTTAAGTAAGGCAAATAATACAAGAAAAAAAGTGCGCACACAGCTACTGAGTAAATCACTGTAGTATTTACAATTGTGTCCAACTGTTTGTTTATCACATCAATTGAGTCTCTATCAGCTAACTCAAATTCTTCTGCAACCTCATTTTGCAGTATATAAACTTGATTGGTGAATTTCTTAATATCAATAACTGAGCTGAGGACTCAGTAAGCCAATGTCTCGATATCGTTCACAAATTCAACAATAGAGGCTTCAGACCCCTCTTTTAATGTTATTTGTGAATCAATAGTCTCAAATACTCTTTTTTTCAGATCGCTCGACATTAAAATGGAGTACTTTTCAATTCGAATTTCTTTGTTTTTAAACTTTAGGAGTTCTATCATTTCATCTTGGTCAATTTCGGGATTATTAAAAGGGTAGAGCTCTGGAATTTCTTGGTAGTTATAATTATAGTAAATTTCTTTTGTAATTGTCGAGATACGGGCTATCAATGAGCGCCTTGATATGAAATTGTTTAAAAGAGTGGGGCGATCTAACATTGATTTTTCACAGATAGGATATAGATAGCAATATATGAGCAAATAATAAGAAGCTGCAATCAAAAAAAACAGCATAAGTCTTCATATATACTGCAAATAAATCGTCATCTTTACTTTCCTAGTTACATTACCTGCCCTCTGAATTTCCACATTGGAGTCAATGATACTTTCTACTCCATGGACACTAGCCAGCCTTTCTATTGCAAGGCATTTCAGCTTAAGCATAGACCATTGAGCATTATTTAGAATATAATTTCAGAATTCATCTTGCTTCATTGACACAAGTACAATGTATCCAACAATCACTAAAACTAGCACCCCCAGTGTGCAAAAGCCGAATATTAATAAGACATTAATTGTATTTCCAGTGCTTTTTACCCTATCTATTTCATTTCCAATTAGCCCATTCAGGCTCATATTAGGGTAATGAAAGCCGTTTCCAAGCCCATTTATATATAAAAATTTTATTGAAGGCAAATAGTTTTGGCTTCCAGTAAGTGCCATCAATGTTTTTTGCCCCTATATGATTTTTACGTTTAGAATAAATTCAGACATCATATTATACATGTTTTTATACTCCACCTCAGGTACTCCTCTATCGAAGTACCATAAAGGAATAGTGTCCTTATCAGCCTTTCCAGAGCTTCCATAGTGTTTTCATTTTTGAAAATCATTAAAATATTCATTCTGGATTTCTGTAATATTTTCTATAAGGTTTTGCAAATTGTGTATATCTTCATTGATTATAGATATTGATGCATTATTAAGAATGCCTAGGCTTAAAGATCTCGCAGTATCTCCAAATGCAGTGAAATCATATAAAGCTTGGTTAAATCTCACAAGTGCTTTTAGCCTGCTCGTATATGAAACATCAGATATCATATACCCTAAAGTTGCCGCAACTGTAATTATTACTGAAAACATCTACATATTTTTTACCACCACAAACAAAATTATCTGGAGAACTCTTATTTTCCTTTTTGACTGAAGTAGTATTTTTTTGGAAAAATTCGGCACTGTAAAATTGAAGTTTTTAGATGATGAGACTCTTGAGTTACCATCAGAATTTCTTTCTTGGTCTCTTTTTACTTTTTCTACTGAGTTTTCGAAATGCGCTGTTTCATCTTCTAGAAAGTCAGAAGTCTTCGCAGTCAATGTAAAATTTAATTGTTGAAATTTTATATCTGAAAATGCTTTGGTGATAGGTGATGTTTCATCAGCTTCTTCTATTAGGTTTAATGATGCCAAAAGGCTGATTTGGTCTTGAGATTTTCCTTCTTTTCAGTTTTGAATACCTTCATTATCGTGAATTATTGCAAGCAAGCGAATGGTTTTTGATTTAATTTGTTTTTTAATCAGAACAATCATGAGCTCTGTACTGTTAAATGGTATAAGCCAAGGCTCTTGCTCTTTAAGGTGGTTTATTTCTAAAATAGGGATTAGATCAGAAAGTTGCTTATTTTTTACACTTTTTTCTTCAGAGCCAATGTAATAAGGAAAGGCTTCTGTGTGAGCTATAATTATCCCTCCTTCAGATATAATAGCGATTTCCCTAGAAATGTCTCTTGGCTGAAAAGATATCAAAAAATAAGCACAGTTATGAAATGCTGTCAATTTAATTAAAAAATGAGTCTCTACTAAAAATCCTGCATGATTTTGAAAAAATAATTTTCTGTGTGGAATAATTTCTGTTGAATTGCATTCAAATATAAAATTTCGAATCAAATTTTCATGCAAAGTGTCATAAGGCTGAGGAATATAGTTCAAAATGGATGAGCCATGAATACTTCCTATCGGCGCCTTAAGCAGCTGTGATGCTTTTTCATTGAGATAAACAATAGTTCCAAAAGAATCATCAGCACAAGACACAAGGAGTGTTGCGAGCTCTTTTCCATAGTTTTCCAAATTAGTGTTACCGTTTGGTTGACTATAAGCAGTAACTCCATTTTTCTTTCTAATTGCAATGCTTGCTTCGTCATGATTATTAATGATATTTTCAAGAAAGCCAGCATACATTTCTAAGGCTTCAATATTTTTGTGCTTTTCGATAAGAGATTTATATCCATAGTTAACAAAATTTATGTGATTTGCAGACCTGTTGACTAAATTCACCAATTTTTGAATTCTTGGGGCTCTAGAAGAAAATTCTGAATGTAATTCAGCTAATATAAAGCAAAGCTCTTCGTCTTGGCCTTTCACTCTGCTGAATTCTTTTAAAAACTCTAAATAGCTTGTATCAGGAAATACAGAATGCTGTTTCCTTATAAGTCAGTCAAACAATCTCCATTCTTGGGCATCGCCTTCGAATGTAGACTTTGCATTTGCAATTTTCGAAATTTTTATTCTGGCAAGTCTTTCATCTTTCATGATAAAAAAGCAAAAATTAAACTCCCAAATCACGAAAAGTTTGTCTTTGTGGAACAAAGCTTGTTTTCAGTATTTTTTAAAGACATTTATGACTTCATCTTTGTCTGAGAGGTCTTCATCAGTTAATAAATGCCGAAATTTTCGCTCGAATTCAAACTGATCTTTTGGGTTATGAATTGAATTTTCTAGGTTTTTGTAGCCTTTATAGACTATTCGAATAGTCATAAAAATAGCCATGGGTTGCAAAAATAAAGTAAAAATTATAATTACTAAGGCATCGTTAAGTAGCTGTCCAAAGAGAAATGTTAAGTAAAGGGCTGAGATCGACGCCATTTTGGAAGCTTGAATTGCATTTTCAATAGGATTAAAATATTGGACATTTAAAATACATCGAATATAAAGGTAAAATGAGTAAATAAAACCAATGCATTGGAATAAAATCACATTATCAGTCCCTAAAAACACATTTAGAATGCATGATATTACATAAAATCATCTTCTCTGTAAATCAAAATCTGCACATGACCTTGCTTTTATATTAGTTTTTGAATGAGAATGCTTCATGTCACAGGTAAAAGCTTCACAAAAAACATTTACAAAAATCAATGCTGATAAGCAAATTAACCCAAAAATTACTCCATAAGTCCCAAAATTATAAGTATCAGAAGAGAGCGAATTGCTATATTCATCTATTGTCGCCCTGCTAATTATGGAATATTTTATCACTAGGACAAAAATCATTGTGCTTGGTATTATGCAGACTGATGTCATAAGCATTGCAATTTTTTTAGGTAAAACTGAGATAAATTTTGGGATTTTTTTACCGAAGAAAATATAAAGCCAAAATATTGCAAATGACCCAAAGCAAGCACCGATTAGTGAAACTGTGCCATAGAAGCAAAAATTCATAACAGAATAATGAGCGCAAATTTCATCATAGCTTATATAAGCTATATCCTGCCAAAACCAAACATAAGAATTCCAGCCTGTTGCTTCCATCTCTGGATATCAAGCTAGTGGAGAAAGTTGTAAAACGATAATAATACTGATCAATACTTCATAAAATACCTGCATCCTGATTTTAGTCTTATGACTATATTTTTCTTTGAAAAGATGCCCAAAAAAGCCATAGATATACTCTTTTCATTTGCTTGAGAAAAAGGACTCTGCCATAAAGCCACGAAAATCATTACCCTCTTTGTCTTCTGCTTCGAAATCTGTTGACATTATTAACTTAAGTAATTTTTTATGTCAGTTTTAGTAATCAGTATTAGACTATAAGTCAGCAGTTTTAATAAAAAAAATAAGGAAACTTTGGTTTTAAGCTTAGTTCATTACAATTTATCGTTTATTAAAATATAAATTTAATAAGTTTTAAAAATATTTTATAATCACTCATTTTCCCTAAACTCATTATCAATATTCCATAATAAACTAAATAATAGTAAAGAGGTCTTTAGACATTAATATTTGGTCCTAGGGATATTTAATATTTTATCCTTTTAGAAAGGGATTTCTATTTCAATTTGCCGAATATTATTATAGACCTCTTATTTTTTTTTAATTTGCAAGAGGCTTTCAGATTGATTAAAAGAGTCAATTGTAAAATATAAATAAGTTATATTAAGAAAAGAATATTTTTAACAGTTCTTAAAGCAGAACCTTTAATGTTTGCTTGAATAATTAAAAAAATTAGTAAGCATTTTTAGAGGAACCATTAAGCCATATATATACACTATTGCAATAAAAATTTCAAATTCATAAATGCAAAGCATTTCATTATGATTAATTATGAGAAATATAAATTTAAAGTAGAATAATCATGAAATTTATTAATCATAAAAGAATTTAAATAAAATAAGCTATAATTCTTAAATAAATAATTAACTAATATAAAGTATTGCCTAATGAGCATAATAACTTGCTTATGAAGGAAACCTCAATTTATTATAGCCTTATTGCAAAATAATGAAAATGCCAATTTCAATCTATTATGAAGATTATAGTAGTTAAATTTACATTATCTCTTAGGGTATTAATTATTAAAGCACGAATCCATATTCTAAATGATCTCTCATTTGACACTAATAATGGATCATATATCATATGATAAGAAATTAATTAAAATTTTTTAGTAGCATCAGTATAGCCCAGGACGACTGATATAGAGCCTGGGTTATAAATACTCATAAAAACTCTAGTAAGACCAAAAGCTTCATTTTCATCTGCAGCAATATTTAAAGACTTAATATCCTATATATCAATTAATTTATATTTCCAAAAATCGTAGTATCACTTCTATTGGAGCAACAAGCAAAGTGGCATTAGAATTCTCGCATAGAATTAGTTTTTTAGAGTTAGATCATTTTCTATGTGTTCCAAATTCACTGCATGATGATCTTATCTTTTCTCACCTTTTATTCAAATCAAAGAATCTTACTAGCTCACCATAACTATTTCTTATGGCATTGTCTAATTGTTATTATTGAATATATTAATCTAATTATATTAATAAAATCTTCCATGGTCCAAATCAACTGGCAAAATTGATGGTAATACCGAAAACCTTTTCAACTGCCCTATTTGGTAATTTAAGTAAGGCAAATAATACAAGAAAAATAAAGCACACACAGCTATTGAATAAATCACTGTAGTATTCACAATGGTGTCTAATTGCCTGTTTATAACATCAATTGAGTCTCTATCAGCCAGCTCGAATTCTTCTGCGATTTCGTTTTGCAGCATATCAACTTGGTATGTGAATTTCTTAATATCAATAATTGAGCTGCTCATCAAGTCAACACTTAAGGCTTCAGATCCTTGATTTAAGGCAGCCATTTGTGAGTCAATGGTCTCATATACTCTTTTTTTCAACTCGCTTGACATTAAAATGGCGTATTTTTCATGTCGAATTTCTTTGTTTTGCCACTTTAGTAACCCTATCATTGTGTCCTGTGTAACTTCTGGGTTTTTAAAAGGGTAAAGCTCAGGAATTTCTTGATAATTGAACTTATAATAAATTTCTTTTGAAATTAAAGAAAGACGGAATACCAATAAGCGCCTTGAAATAAAATTGCTTAGAAGGTTGGGGCGGTTTATCATAGAGGCTTCACAGATGGGGTATAGATAGCAATATATAAGCAAATAATAAGAAGCAGCAATCAAAAAAAACAGCATAACTCTTCATATATAGTGCAAATAAATCGTCATCTTTACTTTCCTAGTTATACTCCCTGCCTTTTGAAGCTCCGTATTTGAGTCAATGCAATTATCTACCCCATGGATACTAGCTAGCCTTTCTATCGCAAGGCATTTGAGCTTAAGCATAGACCTTTGAGCATTATTTAGGATATAATTCCAAAATTCATCATACTTCCTTGAAACAATTAAAATGTACCCAATGATCACTAAAACTAGCAATCCTAAAGTACAAAATCCAAATATCAGCAATATACTGATTATACCTCCAGTATTTTTTACCCTTTCAATCTCATTTTCAATTAGCCCATTCAAACTCATATTAGGATGATGAAATCCATTTCCCAACCCATTTATATATAAAAATTTTAAATAGGGAGAGAATTCTTGGTTTGTCTGAAATGCAGCTAGTATTTTTTGGCCCTATATAGCTTTTACATTTAGAATAAAATCAGAGATTAAATTGTAAAAATTTCTATACTCTAGCTTTGGATAATCTTTATCAAAATACCACAGAGGAATAATAGGCAAATTAGCATTTGCTGCGCTTGGATAATAGTTTCAGGTTTTAAAATCATTAAAATAATCATCATGAATAGCTGTGATATTTTCTATAAGATTTTGCAAGCTCTTTACGTCTTCATTATTTGTATCATTATTAAGAGCATCTTGGCTTAAAGATCTAGCAATGTCAGAAAATAAGCTTATATCATATAAAATTTGATTAAATCGGATAAGCCCTTTCAGCTTAGTAGTGAACGCGACATCAGATTTCATATAGCCTAAAATGGCTGCAACTGTTATTATTACAGAAAACATCTGTTTATTTCTTACCACCACAAATAAAATTACCTGGAGGACTCTTATTTTCTTCTTAGACTGTATAAGCAATTTTTTGGAATAATTCGCAACTGTAAGATTTATGGTTTTAGTAGTAGAAATTCGAGAATTATTATCGGAGAGCCTATCTTGATCAGCTTTTTCTTTGTCTCCTAAGTTTTCAAAATGGGTGCTTGTGTCGTTTTCTAGAACATCAAAAGTTTTTGTTGACAGTGAATAATTTATCTGTTGAAATTTGACCGTTAAAACTGGCTTGGGTATCACTGGAGTATCAGCATTATTATCATATTGTTCTACAAGATTTAATGATGAAAGAAAATCGATTTGGTCATGAGAGCTTCCTTCTTTTCAATTTTTAATTCCTGCATCATCATGAATTATAGCTAGTAAACGAATTGTCTTTGATTTTATTTGTTTCCTCATCAGCACAATCATAAGCTCAGTATCATTAAAAGGAAGCAGCCAAGGTTCAAGCTCTTTCATATGATCTGTATCTAAAACAGGGATTATCTCTACCAATTTTTTATTTTTTACACTTTTTTCTTCAACACCTATGTAATATGGAAATGCTTCTGTATGACCAATAACTATACCCCCTTCACTCAATATAGCTAATTCTCTCGAAATCTCTCTTGGCTGAAAAGAAATCAGAAAATAAGCACAGTTATGAAATGCAGTTAATTTTATTAGAAAATGGGTCTCTACTAAAAAACCAGCATGATTTTGAAAAAAAAGTTGCCTATGAGGGATAATTTCAGTCGAGTTGCATTCAAATATAAAATTTCGTATCAGATTTTCATGTAAACTGTCATAAGGCTGAGGAATATAATTTAAAATAGATGAGCCATGAATGCTTCCAATTGGCGCCTTTAGCAGCTGTGATGCTTTTTCATTGAGATAAACAATATTCCCAAAAGAATCATCAGCGCAAGACACAAGAATTGTCGCAAGTTCTTTTCCATAACTTTCCAGACTATTATTACCGTTGTGATCGTTATAAAAGTCAATTCCGTTTTTCTTTTTAATTGCCATGCATGCTTCATCATGATTATTAATGATATTTTCAAGAAAGCCAGCATACATTTCTAAGGCTTCAATATTTTTGTGCTTTTCTATAAGAGATTTATACCCACTATTTACAAAATTTATATGATTTGCAGATCTGTTGACTAAATTTACTAGTTTTTGAATTCTTGGGGTTCTAGAGGAAAATTCTGCTTGTAGCTCAGTCAATATAAAGCAAAGCTCTTCATCTTGACCTTTCACTCTGCTGAATTCTTTTAAAAACTCTAAATAGCTAGTATCAGGAAATACTGAGTGCTGCTTTCTTATAAGTCAGTCAAACAATCTCCATTCTTGGGCGTCACCTTCGAATGTAGACATCGCACTTGCAATTTTAGAAATTTTTATTCTGGCAAGTCTTTCGTCTTTCATGATAAAAAAGCAAAAATTAAACTCCCAAATCACGAAAAGTTTGTCTTTGTGGAATAATCCTTGTTTTCAGTATTTTTTAAAGACATTTATGACTTCTGTTTTGTCTGAAAGGTCTTCATCAGTTAATAAATGTCGAAATTTTCGCTCAAATTCGAACTGATCTTTTGGGTTATGAATCGATTTTTCTAGGTTTTTGTATCTCTTATAGACTATCCTAATAGTCATAAAAATAACCATGGGCTGCAAAAATAAAGTAAAAATTATGATTACTAATGCATCGTCCAAGAGCTGGCCAAACAAAAAAGTAATGTAAAGCGCTGTAATTGAACCCATTTTTGATGCTTGAATTGCGTTCTCAATAGGATTGAAATATTGTAAATCTCATATGCAGTGAATATAAAGGTAAAATGAGTAGAAAAAGCTTATGCATTGGAATAAAATCGCATTATCAGTCCCCAAAAATACATTTAAAATGCATGATATTACATAAAATCATCTTCTCTGTAAATCAAAATCTGCACATGACCTAGCTTTTATATTAGTTTTTGAATGAGAATGCTTCATGTCACAACTAAAAGCTTCACAAAAAACATTTACAAAAATCAATGCTGATAAGCAAATTATCCCAAAAATTACTCCATAAGTCCCAAAATTATATGTTTCAGAAGAAAGCGAATTGCTGTATTCCTCTATTGTAGCTCTATTAACAATGGAATATTTTATCACCAGAACTAATATCATAGTGCTTGGAATTATGCAGATTGATGTCATGAGCATTGCAATTTTTTTTGGCAAAATTGAGATAAATTTTGGAATTTTTTTACCAAAGTAAATATAAAGCCAAAATATTGCAAATGATCCAAAACAAGCGCCAATCAGTATGACGGTGCCATAAAAGCAAAAATTCATAACAGAGTAGTAAGCACAAATACCATCGTAACTTATATAGGACATATCCTGCCAAAATCAAACATATGAATTCCACCCTGTTGCTTTCATTTCTGGATATCAGGCAAGCGGAGAAAGCTGTAAAACTATAATAATATTTATCAATATCTCATAAAATACCTGAATCCTAATTTTAGTCTTGTGGCTATATTTTTCCTTGAATAGATGCCCGAAAAAGCCATAGAGGTACTCTTTAAATTTGTTTGAGAAAAAAGATTCCGCCATAAAGCCACGATAATCATTGCTTTCTTTATCTCCTAAATCAAAATCTGTTGACATTATCAAATAAGAAATTAATTTTTATGGCAGTTTTAGAGATAAATTTCCTCATCAGTATTAGAGCTGAAAATGGAAATTTTATTAAAAAAATAAAGAAAGTCCTAATTTTAAAGCTGACTGGAAAATATTGTTTAATAAATTAGATAATATATATAATTTTATTCTTAAATTATTTGCTTTTAATTAATATAATAATTCATTCACTACATTAAAATATGAATCCTTAGTACATAGAGCTTCTACTCAGTAGAGGGGTTAATTCAAAACTTAGAATTTTTTTACTATGCTGTATCATTAGAGCAAGATCAGAAAATTCGTGTAATTGCTCTTTTTTGAAATTTGTATGACTATTGTCGAAATAGTAAATAATATATACAAAAAGTATTTGACTGTCAATAGTTGGCAATTGGGGGCTATTTTTAAATGTTTTGTAAATTCAAAAAGCTTCGCCTGCATTTACTAAATATTATTGCAGACCTCCTTGGCCATTGCTCGCAAAATATAAAATTTTGTATAAATGGAAAATTAAGTTGTCAAAAAGCTAATTTTGAATTATAACATCAAAGCTAATATATGATGCATTTATTAAAATTATAAGAGAATTTGCCTATATTCTTGAATAGAATAAAACATCTTTCCTATTTACATAATTTTGCTAAATTTGCAGGGGTAAAGTTGCACCTTAAGTATCAGAAATTTATGTAAATACTAGTGAACGTTCACAGACCTTGTGTTATAGCAATAGGATTTTGTATTATCATTTTTGCAAAGAAATTCTTTGTTCTTTTAATTAAATGTAATAAAAATCCCACCAAAAGCTAAGGAGGTTATTAAAATCTGGCATCAGACAATAGTAATTTTTTTTAGTATTATTTTTGGATTTAAGATTGTTTTACGATATACTAATTTCACAAGACTTTTATGTCAAATTTTTTGATTGTAAGAAAAAGAATTCATTAATTAAAAGGATCTCAAGATTAAAATATTTAGCCTATTTTCCTATTTTATAAGCAAATAGTCCTTATAAAAGAGCTGCTTAGTTTTTTTTTTCTTAATTTCTGTGCATTATGTATTTATTAAAGAGATATTTGCATTTTCCATATACACAAAAATAAATCTTCTCCCACAATTTTATTGAAAGTCATATAATTAATATTTTATTAAAAAGCCATAGAAGTCTTAATATTGTCTTAGCATAAGATAAAACCATTAAAAATAAAGATTATCTTAAAAACTAATATGCTGAAAATATAAATCATGAATTCTAATAGCAAAGGAGAAAGAGATTATTTTTTAAATTCTTCACATTTTGAAAAACCTCTCTTTATGAGACGGATTCAAAATCTCGTTTTCTCTTTCTTTGGTGAAATTTTCGAAGTTAAGTATAGCGGTAAAACTAAATGAACTACGCAGCTTATTTATGAAATTTTTATCAATACAATTATAGCTTTGCAGATGAGCTCCTTGGCTTGATACCCTAATTTATCCATAGATGAATGAGAATCATATCATAATTTTTGAGTACTGGTCGGCGTTGCAAATTATAGTGAAATCTGTGGATGATTTAGTTTGATGGATTTATGCTTTTATGGGACCATATCCACGATAGGAATATGTCTTGCATCTTTTGTGACTTTCGGGATTTTTTTTTGAATTGAGAAAAAGCCTCCAAGCCTGCTCATTATTATTCCGCAGAAAATAGCTGGATTACTTTCTACAGTTTGTTTCATTCCGACAACTATTATTTTATTGATAATTTTAAAGTATTCTACTGGAAAATTTGATTCAGTAGATGAAATCACTGACTCAGTCAGCGAAAACTTGAATTTTGGAGCAGTCGGGATGGTATTTTCAATTCTGTGCTTATTAATTTTAATCCCGATGGCCATTTTCACAGAAGTGTTCAGTTGTGATATTAGACATTCTAAATTTCAAAAAAACATAAAAGCAAGATCTTCTGCATGCTTAGACTTACAAAGAAAGCTTTTTTATGCTTTGCTATGCGTATCTTATATTACAGTAGGTGTGAAAAACGCTATTTTCCATCAAATTTTCTGATTTTGTTGTTCATTTTATGTGTTCATAAAAATCATATGGGTACTTCAATTTTTTAATTATATAGAAAACACAATTCATGCTTATAAATTTGGATCAGTCAGCTTGACATTTTTAATTTTTATTTTTGGATACTCAATAAATAATGCTTTGATTACATTAACATTTACTTTAATTTTGCAGCCAATAGCCATTTTACTGATTTTTCATTATACGAAAATACAGTATCAGAAGCTTAAAAACAGCAGTAAAATCCCTCGAAACCAATATGATTTTGAAAGAAAATTCCGTTATTTGTTAACTGACAAGAATACTGAAGATAAAGTAAAAATTTTGCAATTATTTAGCCAATTTTCTAAATTGCCATATTTCAAAAAAGATAAGCTTTTTGTGGAATGGGAATTTAATTACTGTCTGCATTCTTTAAAAGATGAAAGGCTAGCCCGTGTGATTTTAACAAAAGCAGGCAGTTGTGAGTCCTCATTTGAAAGCAGCGTCTATGAGTGAAGAATCTTGGAAAGATTAAAAAGTAAAAGAAATGAACCAATTCCAGAGTTTATTTATTTGGAATATTTAAAAGAATTTGGAAAAACAAAAAATTTTGATAAAAAACTATGCTACCTGATAATCCAATTACAATTGGAATTTACTTCAAGATCTCCAAGGTTTAAAGTCCTTGTCGATTTGACGAATAGAGCATCAAAATGCTTAGAAAAGTTAAAGAGGAGATATAGCAGCATTATAGAAAAATACGAAAATATAGGAGGTTTTGAATTATATGCAAGCTTTTTAGAAAATATCGAGCACAATTATGAAGAGTCTGACAAAATCAACAAAAGGAAAAGTGGAATCAAAATTTTTAACGAAAAAAATCAAAATTTAGACAGGTATGGGCGGCATCTTGGAATAATTCTTGCGTCGAGCTCTAAAAATTCACTTGGTTCAATAGTCTATTTAAATGAAAAAGCTGCTGAAATTTTAAAAGTTTCATCATCTGATACTATTGGCACCTCAGTATTCAATTTCCTCCCAGAGCCTTTTAATCAATATCATTCAAAAATTACAAAAAACTTCCTGAGGAGCTCAAAAAGCGTAGAAGTCCCATATCATCAAAATTTATTTCTTCAAAACAGCAGAGGATTTCTAGTAGAATGTAATATGCTGATAAAGCTTACTGCTTATAATAGCGATATTTATTATATTGTTTCATTTCTTCCAAAAATCACAAGTAAACAGATAGCATTAATTTCAGAAGAAGGAGCTATATTAAGCCACTCAGAAGCTTTTCCACATTATTTAGGGTTAAATGAGAAATCCTTAAAAAACTTTCATATAGAACAAGTTGTGCCATGCCTAAAAATAAATAAAATGAAAACTTATGACCCAGTATTAATGAAACCGAATTTGATTAATATTGCTCTGGTGCGTATTGATAAGCAAATAAATTCAAAAACTTTAATTTTGCTATATTTACTTCACGAGCATAGTGATATAACAAGATGAAAAGAAGGCAAAGACGAAGACCAAATCTCCCATTATCGTGAGCGAGAGAGATCTATTAAAGAAGATTCTTCACATCATAAAGAAATTTCAGATCATAAAAGAGACTCAAAATACCAACAGTTCAAGGAGTGTTCTATTTCCTTCAAATTAAGCGAAAAAGGTGAAATTGAAAATTTACCTGAAATATCAGAAAATGGAAGTAAATCAGTTGCTGATAATATATCAGTTGGTAATGATAATCAAAGCCACTCATCAATAAAATCAAGTATTGCTTATTTAGGGCATGCACAGAATTTGATAGTTAGGACTTCGAAAAAAATAAAGGTACTTCAATGGGTATTATTAGCTATAGTAAGAAAAAATTAGACTTTAACTATAATATCCACGATGATTGCGGTCATTTCAAATATGATAAATAATGTAAGCTTGACCTCATCGATGAGCATTTTCTATAAAATTGGAGAAATTGTATATAATTTTGGAATTGCTGCTGATTTTGCTAGATTAACTGATAGAGAAATATCATTATCATACAATTATACAACCCATCTAAACCAGCTAGTAGAAACTATGGACGCTTTAAAGGAAAGCCAAAGTGGCATAATTTCAGATCTTGAGCAATGAAAATTTTGTCAAGCCTCAAAAATTGCTAATAATCCATTAATCCCTCTATGAGAGTTTGATAGAAAATCTCCAATAATTATGCATCAAAATATCTATGACACCATATCCGATTTCACGTTTCACGTAATTTATATCCAGATCCAAGGCATGTCAAGTGCAATTAGTGCAAATCAAAGCTATAAGAATCATACACAATTTATTGTTATGAACGGCCTAGGAAGGACCTACAATTTCTTGAACCAAACCATAATTGATTTTGAAAATTGTGAAGCAGACCAAGTCCATTCTATAGGAGTAAGTATGCGTGCCCTCCTTATCAGCGGTTTTATTACCGTCATTGTTTTAGTTTTAATTATCCTTTGGTTTATTTGACTTGTCGCGAAGCAAGAAAACGATTTTTGGAATTTTGTATTAAATAACATACAAATTCCTATAACAAAGTGAAAAAGTGAAGCAATTGATAGGCTTATTCTTGTCCATGATGAGGAATTTATGGCTGAAGAAAGCAATAATCCAAAACATTCCCACAAAAAAATAAATACAGGGACACAAATAAGGCACTCTTGGAAAATTGCTGTGTTTTTCATTATTTCAGCGTCTTATTATATTTTGGTTTATGTTTATTTATACCCAACCTGTGAAAAATATATGATAAATCGCCCAAAATTGCTTAATAATTTCAATATTAGGCGATCTTTAGTATCTAGAGTCTCAATATTTTCTCGAGATATATTATCCTCATATTTCATGACGATTTTTCCATCATCCTGTGACCTTATCAACTCAAATAACATGGTAAATATTTCAGTTCAAATTCTAAGACAAAAAAATAGCGAAATAAGAGAAAATAAATTTATAGAAATGCTCTCTGATGAATTAAAGCAAAAAATTTTTGAAGAGACAACATTTAAGGAGCCAGAACTTGCTTATGGGTCTGAAATAGCAATTGAAATGACTATATACGATAGCATTAGCATAGGATATCAAAAAAATGTTCCGCCAACAGTAATGCAGCCGTATTTGGCAATGCTTACTGATATAAATAATGAAATCGGAATTGAATTAGAAATGGCTGACCGGGATTCAAACAATATAGTAAATCATCAGCTGAATGTGATTACTTTAGTTACTATAATTTACTGCTTTACTTTGTGTGGATTATTGCTGTTTTATTATTTACCACATTTCTATAAAGAACTTAAAGAGCTTCAGAGGTTTTCAGTGCTATCATCAGTACTAGCACTGGTCAATGAATAGTAAAGAATTTATTTTATAAATAATTTTTAATTTAAGCATCCAAGCTTAATATTTATTTTCTCCTAATTAGTTAATAATTGAAGAAGTCAGATCGGCTTTAATTTAAGAATTAAAACAATGGTAATTTTTATTATAGTCTTGCCTTTTTATTTTTGTATTAGATTTTGATTTTTCTATCTTTCTCAGTTTGCAGGATTTCTCTTTAATTTTTACTAAAAATTATTGTTTAAAGGTCAAATATTCATAATGATAGCAAGAAGCTTGACAAAAATATCTTTAAGTAGTTCTGATCATTATTAATAATATATATTCATAAAAATGTTCTTCAATTACAATGAAATTGAGAGATGTTACTCAGAAAACCATCATAAATTAGGCTTCTGACTGATTAAAATAAGAAATCATATATTTTATGCTTTCTATGAGATTTTTAAAGAAAAATACAATAAAAATCTGAAATTTAAGCACCAAGTGACCTATGAAATTTTGGTAAATTTGGTTATGATTTTACAGCTCATGTCTATTGTATGATATCCACATTTAGATATTCCGTACTGAGGCTCTTATGAACAATTTTGGGATATTATAAGAGTAACTAGCTATGATAATATTTGCGCTTGATATGGATTAATGAATTTTTGCTATTATGGCACCATATCAATAATAGGAATTTTACCAATTTCTATGAGTGTTTTTGCAATTTTAATCTATTTTAAGAAAAAATTACCTAATATTATTGTGCTTTTCCTCAAGAAGCTTGCAGATATTATTTCTACAGTTTGTTTAATTCCTTCACTCGTAATTTTGCTAGCCATTTTGAAATATTCAATCATTAATCCAAACTCAGTTGATGAATGGGAAAATATAAACACAGAGAATCTCAATTTTGGGCAATTTGGGGTATTTTTTTCGACATTTAGCTTACTTAGCTTGATTATCATAATATCCTTTTATGAAATTTTTACAAGCGATATTAGGCACGCAAGTTATCTCAAAAATATTAAAGCAAGGTCTTGTGGAACTTTGGATTTGCAAAGGCAGCTATTTTATGTAGTTATGTGCGCTTCTTATGTGTGATTTGGGAAAAGATATATAATATATCATCAATCTATCTGTTTTTTATGCTCACTTTTATTATGTATCAAAATGGTTAGGTTTTTGCAATATTTTAATTTTTTTGAAAATGCAATCCAAATATGCAAAATGGGCTCATTATCTTTAACTTTATTGATATTTATTTTTGGAAGGATATTAGGCAATTCTCTTATGATTTTTATATTCTCATTAATTCTACAGCCAATTTTCCTTTTTTACCTTATAAAACTGGCTTTAAAAAACTATAAAAATTTTGGTACAAAACACCTTGAAAATCAGTTTGATTTTGAAAGAAAATTCCGTTGTTTTCTCACTAATCCAAATCTGGATGATAAATATCAAATATTAAATTTCTTTAGCAAATACTCTAAAATCGCTCATTTTAGAAAAAGCAAGCTATTTGTTCTATGAGAATTTAATTTCTGCATTTCTATCATAAATGATGAAAGGTTAGCTCGAATAAAATTAATAAAAGTTGCTTCATATGAAAATAGTTTTGAAGGGAATATCCAAGAATGAAGAGTTTATAATTGGCTCAAAACCAAAAAAAATGAAGAATATTCTGAAATAATTTATTTAGAATACTTGCAAGAACTTGCAAAACTAAAGAGAAAAGACGAAAATTTATGTTATTTAATTATACAATTGCAATCTGAATTTGCATCTAAAGCTCCAAAAATGCAGTCTCTTATTAAATTATGTATCAAAGCTTCGAAAAAGCTAAATAATATTGAAAAAGGTTATAAAATTGCAATAGAAAAGCACAAAAGTACTGAAATATTTGAACTTTATAATGGATTTTTAGAAAATATCTTATCAAATGATAAGGAGGTGAATATGATTGAGAAAAAGAAAAATGGAATGGAATTTTCTATGATGCAATATAAAACTCAAGATAAATATGAAGATAGTGTTGGGATAATGCTAATTTCTGGGATAGAGAGTACATTCGGAATTATTATCCACAGCAACAAAAAAGCTTCAGAAATATTAAAATCATCTGTTATCGACATTTGTGGAAACTCAATTTTTAATCTTTTTCCTTGGATTTATGGAAATCGCCATAAAAAGCTCATGAGAAACTTCATTCTTAATTCAGAAGGTGTTGAAGTCCCTTGCCATCAAGAGCTATTTTTTCAAAATCAGCATGGATTTCTGATTGAGTGCAACTTGACTATAAAACTAACTGCGTTTAATAATGATCCTTATTTTCTTATATCGTTTCAACAAGCCCCTACAACGAGGCAGATTGCCTTGATTTCTAAAGATGGAATAGTTTTAAACCACTCAGAATTTTTTTCTAATTATGTAGGCTACAATTCAAAGACCATTAAAAATACTCACATTTCTAATATAATTAAGCTTGACATGAAAAGCTTGAAATTAAATGAGCCATTAATAATGAAATCAAATGATGAAATATTTGCTTTATTATATATTAAAAAAGCGATAAAATCTCAAGTGCTTAGAATACTAATAGTAATTCATGATGGATTAGAGATTAAAAAAATAAGAGAAATACAGGAGAAAAATATGCTAGAAAACTCAGAAATAAATGAAAAACTATCTGCAGTTTGCAATAAAGGTACTATGGATGGCCAAGAAAATAAAGTCGAAATTTTAAGAGTTCATAAATCAGTTAAAGTTATGCAAGAATCATTATTTTCAGTGAATGAAGATCAGCATTTATTATTCAGTAAATCTCTTAATGATATGAGAGATTATAAGCAATCTTTATCAAATACAGCAAAGTCAAGTAATTTTTATATAGCATTCTTAAAAGCATTAATTCTAGATTCAAAGAAAAAAATTCGGATTGTCCAATGAGTATTATTTCTTGTGGTAATATAAATTTAGACATTGACTGTAATAATAATCATGATCGCCATTATGGCAAATATTGTGAATGATGTAAATTTGACTTCTTCTATGGTAATTTTCCATAATTTGGGCAACCTTTTATATAATATTGGCTTATCAGCTGATTATGCTAGAACAATTGAGAGGTCAATTGGTTATGTGCTAGATTATTCTTCACAAAAAGAGTCATTTTTAAAAGTAATGTCAGAAATTCAATTTTTTCAAAAAAATATTTTATTTGATTTTAAGGGCTGGGAATTCTGCTCAGCATCTGAAGTTACAACAAATCCTTTAATCCCATTATGATCATTTAAAGAAAAATTACCAAAGATCGCATTCGAAAATATATATGACACAATTGACAGTTTTCTATTTCATGTAAATATAAATTAGATTTCAAGCATGATAAAGCAATTAAATAAAACTCGATCTTATAAGCCACATACTGATTTTCTTGTCCTAAATGGTTTAGGCCACACATATGATTTCTTTAACCAAACTATTTTAGAGTTAGAAAACTGTGCAGTAAATCAGGTGAAATCTATAGGAGGTATGATATATTCTTTATTGCTGTGTGGATTTTATACTCTTGCAGTATTAGTAATTGTTATTCTTTTGACTATTTGACGAGCTGTCAAAAAAATTGATGAGTTTTGGAATTATTTTATAAATAACTCACAAATAGCAATTAAGAAATGAAAATGTGAGGCAGCTGATAGACTATTATTGGTGCATCATACTGAATATTATGAAGAACATTTAAATGGAAATATGCTTAATTTAAGCAGAAAGGTACGGACTAGAATTGAAATTAAATTCGTTTGAAGAATCCTTTTATTTATTATCATATCTGTTTCATATTATTCCATATTATATTTTCATCTATACCCAGAATGTGAAAATTATATGATTAATAGACCAAAATTGCTGAATAATTTCAATATAAGAAGGTCTCTAGTTTCAAGGATTGGGATTTTTTCAAGGGATGTTTATGCCCCTTATTTCATAGATAAGTTTATATTATCATACGATCTTCCTAACTCTTCTTATATGATGAACCTTTGTGCAAAAATTCTTAGAGAAAAAAATAAAGAACTACGAGAAGAGCAATTCATAAAAATGATGTCCAAAGAGCTTCAGCAAAGAATATTCGAAAGAAGCAACTTGACGACTTCATTACTAAATTTCGGAACTGAGGCAGCTGTTGATGTGTCTATATATGACACTATTAATATTTCTTACCAAGATTATGTCCCTCCAATTGAAGTTTTGCGCTATGTAGCTGTTTTACAAGAAATCCAAAACGATATTGACATTGAATTTGGGCTAGCTTATCATGATTCCTATGAAATCATAAATTCACAACTGAAAATTATAATAATCACTACGGTAGTTTACTCTTTTATCCTCTGTGGGCTGTTTTTCATGTATTATTTGCCACTTCTAAACTATCAAATAAGAGAGCTCAATTGAATTGCTACACTACTTGAGATATTAGTCATAGGAACTGATTAAAAAAATAATTAATTTTTAGAATTACTTATTAAGTTAAATTCATTTTACTCTTTCGTGTTAAGAACCCCTTTTAATTATATTTTTGGCAACATATTCTTATATTCTTCAATTCTTAAACTAATCCACATAAAAGCATATTTACTCGCTTATTATTAATTATATAAAATGTTATTTGGTATTTCAGACTCTGAGATTGAGTATCCACAAAATCAAGAAAACCTGTCTAATTATTTTAAAGTAGACAAAAATTATTTTTTTCAGATCTTTGGGAAGATTTTTGAAACAGAATACAATGATAAGCTCGGATTTAAACAACAAATAAAGATAGAAATATTTATAAATTTAGTGACAACCTTGCAAGTTGCATCAATTATTTGGTACCCAAATTTAGATATTTCAGATTGGAGTTCATATAGAGAATTCTGAAAAATTATAGAGATTATTAACTATGACAAGACAGGTGCATGATTTGGACTTCTAGACTACTGTTATTATGGAGCAGTTCTTATTAATGGAGCTTTTGGTATGTTTTTTGGCATATTTTTGATTTTATATTTTTTTGAAAATAATCCTCCAAATGTTTTGATATTATTTTTAAGAAAAACAGCAAAAATAATTTCAACTATTAGCTTTATTCCTATTGTTTTGATTTTTCTTATAGTATTCAAATATTCAATTTTTAGTTCAGAGTCAGTTGAAGAATTAGATAATACTGATGCAAGCCATATTAATTTTGGTATAATTTGGGCTATTTTCTCAGTCTTCTTTTTGCTATTTACAATTCTGATAGCTTTTTTATATGAGATATTTTCATGTGACACTTGCCATATGAACTTTAATAAAAATGTAAAAGCAAAATCCAGCTCTAGCTTGGACCTACAAAGGCAATCATTCTTCATATTTATGTGCGTTTCTTATGTTTGTTTTGAGAGTAAGTATGCTATTTATCATCAAATTATTAGTTTTCTATTATCATTTTTACTTGAAATAAAAACGATATGAGCTTTACAATACTATAACACTATTGAAAATGAAATTCAAGCTTGTAAAATGGGATCAATATCTTTAACATTGCTGATATTTATTTTTGGAGGACTATTAGACAACTCTCTTTTAGTTTTGGTCTTCACTCTAATTCTGCAGCCAATCCTGCTTCTTTTTATTATAAATTATACCTCAAAAGCTTGTAAAAATATTAAAAATGACGAAAACGATCCTAAAAGTCAATTTGATTTTGAAAGAAAATTCCGTTCCTTGCTAATTAATCCAAATCCAGGCGATAAATATAAAATTTTGAAATTATTTGACAAGCACTGAAAAATGATCCATTTTAAAAAAGACAAGCTATTTGTAATATGGGAATTTAATTTCTGTATTTATATCTTAAATGACGAAAGACTAGCCAGAGTGAAGTTCACTAAAATAGCTTTATGTGAAAATAGCTTTGAAGGAAATTTTCAAGAATGAAAAGTGTTTAATTGGCTAAAAACCAGTGAGGGTAGTGAATTTCCTGAGATAACTTATTTAGAATTCTTACAAAAATTTGGGAAATTAAAAGAACGTGACGAAGAATTGTGCTATTTAATTATACAGTTGCAAGCTGAGTTTGCATCTTGAATCCCAAGGATACATCGATTGGAAAAATTGTCAACAAAAACTGCAAAATTAATGCAAAATGTTAATGAGGGATATAAAATAGATACAGAAAAATATCAAAATACTGAGACTTTAAATCTATATGCAAGTTATTTAGAAAATATATTAAAGAATCATAATGATGCGAATTTAATTAAAAAAAAGAAAAGTGGGATTGTTCATTCGTATCGAAAAGATAATTATTTAGAGAAATATGGAAGCCAAATCGGAACAATACTTATCTCATGCAAGGATAATTCTTTTGGAAATATTATTTACCTTAATACCAAAGCTTCAGAGATATTGAAATTATCTATGGTTGAAATTTGCGGAAACACAATATTTAGTTTTATCCCTCGTTATTATCGATTTAGCCATGAAAAATGTATGAAAAAATTTTTGCACGATACAAAAAGTGTTGAAATTCCATATCATAGCCATTTATTTTTCCAAAATCAATATGATTTTCTTATAGAATGCAATGTGTTGATAAAATTAACTGCATTTTATAATAATTGCTATTATTTGATATCGTTTCAGCAAATACAAACACCCAGACAATTTGCATTAATTTCTGAAGAAGGGATGATAATAGGCCATTCAGAATTTTTTTCAAATTGTTTAGGGAATGATTCCAAGTATATTAAAAATAGAAATATATCTGATGTTTTCCCCTTTATTGGAGTTAATAAATTAATAGAAAATCAGCCATGAACAGAGAAAATAAAAGACAAAGAGATTGGTTTGGCATATTTTAAGGAAATTATAAAGGAGGAAGTACTTAATGTTTTATATGTGATTGATAATGAATCAGAGATTAAAAACATCAAAAAATCCGATGATACATGTAATGTGGAATTGTCCTTCACATTTGAAGAAAGCGAGCATAATTTTCAGACTAATGAAAATACTCATGAAATTAAAGCGGGAACTGGAAAAACACAAATAAAATTCAAAGATGTTCAAGACTCGCCACAAACATCAATCAGGGATATTCAAGAATCGTCGCCTATAACTTGCGATAATGATCTTACACAGCAAAGTGACTTATATTCTGAGAATCAGATCTATACATCCTCATCATTTATATGAAGTAACATTTATTTAGAGCAACTGCATATTTTAATTTTTCAATCAAAGAAAAAAATATCAATGCTTAAGTGGGTGCTATTTATTGTGGTAAAAAATATATAGACTTTAGCTGCCATAATCACTATGGTCACAATTATGGCACATATTGTAAATGATGTAAATTTAACATCTTCAATGATAATTTTTCGGAATATGGGAGATCTGTTTTATAATATAGGATGGTCAGCTGATATTGCAAGAACAATATGTAAGCTAATTATATATCACCTTGATTATTCTTCGCAAATTACTCCATTTCTAACTGTAATGCATGAACTGCAAACTATTCAAAATAGTATATTATCAGATTTTGAGAAATGAGAGTTTTGCGCTGCCTCAAATATTGTAACTCATTCCACGATTCCATTATGGACATTTGATGGAAATTTGCCAAAAATAATCCATAAGAACATGTATAATACCATAGAAAGCTTTATATATCACGTAAGAAATATTTTAGATAAAAAGCATGATTTATGCTCTAGATAATAATCAAACTTATATCAATCATGCTAAATTTCTCATAATGAATGGATTAGGCTCAGCCTATGATCATTTTAATCACACTATTCTAGATTTAGAAAATTGTGCTGTGAACCAAATAGAGGCAATCGGTAGCGTAATTGATACTTTGATTTTTTGAGGATTTGCCACCCTTGGGATTTTATTGCTATTTGTCTTTATATTTATTTATCTAACTGCAAAAAAAATTGATGAATTTTGGAATTTTTTTATAAACCAATCGCAAATCCCTTTAATGAAATTAAAGAGAGAGGCTGTTGAAAGGCTTTTATATGCTCATAGCACTGAGGTAAATAAAGAGGAAAGTATAAATTTAAGCAAAAATAAAAAGAAAAAAAAATTAAGAACGTGGATTGAGATAAATTTTACATCGAAAATTCTTGTTTTTATTATTATTTCTGCGTCATATTATTTTTTGGTTTATTTTTATTTGTATCCAGACTGTCAAAGCTATATGATAAATAGACCGGCACTATTGAATAACTTTAATATAAGGAGATCCTTAGTTTCAAGGGTATGCATGTTAGCGAGAGATATCACTACTCCTTGATTTAATAAAACATTTTTATTATCCTATGGCTTTGCTAACTCAAATTTTCTTATGGATCTAAATGCAAATATACTTAGAGAAAAAAATAAAGAGATTCGGGAAGGAAAATTCATGAAAATGATGTCTAAAGAGCTAAAGCAAAGGATTTTTGAAATTACCACCAATACGACAACCCCAATATTAAAATTTGGCACTGAGACAGCTGTGGAAATTTCTATTATTGACTCTTCAAATATTGCGCATACTTACACGCCCAATGATCTTATTTTAGTGTATGTGGCTTCTCTACAAAAAGTTCAAAATAATATTGGTATAGAATTTGAACTAGCCGATAGTGACTCTTATGGTGCCATAAATCAGCAATTGAATATTATTATAGCAACTACAGCGATTTACTCAGTTATTTTAGGTGCACTATTTTTTATTTATTATTTGCCATTTATTCATTATCAAATAAAGCAGCTTAATTTACATTCATACCTGCTTGAGGTGATAGCAATAGATTAATAATTTTTTAAATTTAATTATTTATTACAAATAAATCAAATTTAATTAAAATACGAAAGTCCTTTCTTTGATATTATATTTAAGATTTTTGTGAGTATTTATTTAGATATTTCAGCTACAAAAGGAAGAAAAAGTAATTTATCATTTTCTGCTGATATTTTTGGCAATTAATGTTGGTACTTTCTAATTGCAGATAAAGGAGTTGAATTAATTTTCATTTTTCCTTAATATATTAGTAAACAAAGTTGATTAAGTGAATTTTTTTATTCTAAAATATAATCTCCTTTCTTATATTTTGATATTTCTTTTATGTATATAAACGATTCTCTACTTTATTAATCTATATTTAGCAATCCTCACAATAATTGCATATCAACGATCATATATATATTTGTTAATAATTATTCTCTAGTAATATCTTATAAAAATGTTCTTCCATAGTGCTGGCTATGAAAAGGAGTACTTACAAAATCAAGAGCATCTATCTGAGTATTTAAAAACAAGTAAAAACTATTTTTTGGAGTTTTTTGGGCAGATATTTGATATAGAATACAGCGATAAGTTATCATATAAGCAGCAGCTGAAATATGAGATCTTTATTAATATAGTTACAACACTCCAAGCTGCATCTATTATATGGTACCCGACTTCAGATATTTCAAATTGAAGCTCTTATAAACCATTTTGAAATATGATAGGTATTACTAATTATGATTTAGCTTGTGCATTATTTGGGCTGTTAGAATTTTGCTATTATGGAACAGTTTTTGCTATAGGAAATTGTTTCAGCTATTTTATCATATTTTTCGTTTTCTTTTATCTTGGGAAAAGTCCACCAAAGATTTTGGTTGAATTTTCTATTAAAGTTGTTAAGATAATCTCAACTATTTGTTTGATTCCTTCAATTATGATTTTGCTCATTATTTTGAAATATTCAATTATCAGCTCAAATTCAGTAGATGAATTAGATAATATAGACACAAAAAGCCTTGATTTTGGAGCAATTGGAATTTTTATTTCAATTTTTTGCTTGATTGTACTTATTGCTATGATTATTTTATATGAATTTTTTACTTGTGATATAAATCATGCAAATTTTAAAAAAAATATCAAGGCAAGATCTTTTGCAGCCTTAGATTTTCAAAGGCAGATTTTTTTTGTATTTATGTGCATTTCATATGTATCATTTGGAGAAAAATATTCAATTTATCATCTTATTATTTGTTTTTTATGTGCATTTTTATTGGAAATTAAGGCCATAAGATTTTTGCATTATTTTAATTACATAGAAAATGCAATCAAAGTCTGTAAAATGGGCTCGATATCTTTAATTTTACTGATATTTATTTTTGGAGAATTGCTAGATAATTCTCTCATAATTCTTGTTTTCAATTTAATTTTACATCCAATTTTGCTATATTTTCTTATAAAATTTACTCAAAAAAGCTACAACAATTTAAGCAACATAACAGAAACTCCGAATAATCAATTTGATTTTGAAAAAAAATTCCGCTCTTTGCTGACAACTCCAAATATTGAAGATAAGTACCAAATTATTAAGATATTCAGCAAACACTGAAAAGTAATTCATTTTAGCAAAAACAAACTCTTTGTATTATGAGAGTTTTATTTTTGCGTTTCTATAATAAATGACCAAAGATTAGCCAGGGTAAAGCTAACAAAGCTCGCTTTATGTGAAAATAGCTTTGAAGGGGATCTTCAAGAATGAAGAGTTTACAATATTTTAAAAAGTAAAAAATGAAGTGAATTTCCTGAAATTATGTATTTGGATTATATACAAGAATTTCAGGTATTAAAAGACCATGATGAAGAGCTATGTAATTTAATCATCCAGCTGCAGACTGAATTTGCATCCAGAGCTCCATTAATGCATTCACTAATAAATTTATCAACCAGGACATCAAAAATTTTAAAAACAGTAAGTGAAGGATATAAACTAGCTGCAGAAAAATATAAAAACACTGAAACTTTAGAAATATATGCGAGCTATTTAGAAAACATTTTAAAAAATCGTAAAGAAGCAAATTTAATAAGGAAAAAGAAAAATGGAATTGAGTATTCTTACCTAAGGGACAAGGGCTTAGAATTATACGGAAGCCATACAGGGATATTAATTATTTCTTGTCAAGAAGGCTCTTTTGGACATATTATTTACCTAAATGAAAAAGCTTCAGAAATATTGAAAATGTCTATTGCTGACATCACTGGAAGCTCAATTTTTAATTTTTATCCTCATTCATATGGAAAAAACCATGAAAAACTCATGAGAAAGTTCATTCATCATTCGAAGACTGTGGAAGTTCCTAATCATCACAATTTATTTTTTCAGACCCAGTACGGCTTTCTTTCAGAGTGCAAAATGGTGATCAAATTAACTGCTTTTCATGACTCCTGCTATTATTTAATATCTTTTCAACAAAAGCATACTCAGAGGCAATTTGCTTTACTTTCTGAAGAAGGGGTCATACAGGGCCATTCTGAATATTTTTCTATTTGCTTAGGTTATAGCTCCAAATACGTTAAAAATGTTCATATATCTGCAATTTTCCCATTTATTGATGCAGATAATTTAAAAGAAAATCAGCCATGACTTGAGAAAATTCAAGATAAAGAAGTCTATCTAGTATATACCAAAAAAATTATGAAGTCTAAAACTCTTAATGTTTTATTCGTAATCGATAATTGATTGGAGATAAAAAAATTCAAAGAAGATGACGAGCCAAAATATTTTAAATCTCTAAAAACAGGTGAAATTATTGAAGATAATTATCAAAACAGTGAAAGTCCTTTAGAAAATAAAGAAATAAATAAGCCACTAATATCCTTTAAAGGTGCTGAAGCTTTAATACCAAAAGCATATGAAATTGATGAGAGTTCTCCACAAAGTCGGTTATCTTCAGATAATAAAATGACAAAATCATTTTCATCAACTATATTGAGTAAAAATTATTTAGAGCAGTCACAAAACTTAATCTTACAGTCTAAGAAAAAAATAAGGGCACTTAAATGAGTACTATTTACTGTGGTAAAAAGTATATAGACTTTAACAGTCATAATTACAATGGTCTCAATTATGGCGAATATTGTAAGTGATGTAAATTTAACTTCTTCAATGGTGATTTTTCGAAATCTAGGAGATCTGCTTTATAATATTGGCTTGACAGCTGATTCTGCTAGAACAATAGACAAGTCAAAAATGTTTAATATTGACTATTCTTCTCAAATAGCTCCCTTTTTGAATGCACTTCAACAAATCCAAACCATTCAAAACAGCATTTTATCTGATTTTTCAAACTGAGAATTTTGTTCTGTCTCCGACATAGTTTATAATCCTGTGATTCCTTTATGGTCTTTTGATGGAGTATCACCAAAAATACAATATGAAAATATATATAATACTTTAGAAAATTTTTTATTGCATGTAAATTATATATAGGCTAGAAGTATGATGGATGCGATCAATAATAACAAAGCATATAAAGCAAATGCTAAATTTCTAATTATTAATGGGTTAGGGCAAACTTATGATTATTTAAATCACACAATATTAAATTTAGAAGATTGTGCAGTTAATCAAATAGAGTCTATTGGGCATATAATTAATACATTATTATTGTGAGGATTTTTCACTCTCGGAATTTTATTGGCAATTATTTTTATATTTATTTATTTTGCAGCAAGAAAAATTGATGAATTTTGGAATTTTTTTATTAAAAACTTGCAAATACCAATGATGAAGCTAAAAAGTGAGGCTATGGAAAGACTGATATATGCTCACAATACAGAAGCAAATCCTGAAGAAAGCGCAAATACTAGTCGTGTTAATAAAAAAAGAAAAGTTCGAACATGAATAGAAGTCAATTTTACATGAAAAATCCTTTTATTTATTGTTATTTCTGCATCATATTATTTTTTGCTTTATTTTTATTTATACCCAGATTGCCAGAACTATATGACAAATCGGCCAAAATTATTGAATATTTTTAATATAAGGAGATCCTTGGTTTCAAGGCTCTGTATTTTTGCAAGAGATTTATATAGCCCTTATTTTTCTAAAACTTTTATATCATCATATGGATTTCCTAACTCTTCTTATATGATGTATTTAAATGCTAAAATCCTTAGAGAAAAAAATAAAGAGCTTCGGGAAGGGAAATTTATGGAAATGATGTCTAGGCAGCTAAAACAAAGAATTTTTGAGAGCAGTAATTTGACTACCCCAATATTAAAATTTGGCAGTGAGACTGCTGTTGAAATTTCTAGCTATGATACAATTAATATTGCGTATAGTCTTTCTCTACCTCCTGTGGTAGTTTTTAACTATATAGCTGCTCTGCAAGTGGTGCAAAATAATATTGATATAGAATTCGAACTAGCTGATCATGATTCTCATGATATTATAAATTCTCAGCTAAATATAATTATAGCAACAACTATTATTTACTCAGTCATTTTCTGTGGTCTTTTTATTATTTATTATTTGCCATTTTTGCAATATCAAATAAAAGTGCTTAATTGACTCTCATTCTTGATTGAGGTTGTATCAGCAGAATAGATTATATAATAAAGGTATAAATTTCTATATTACATATATGCACATAATATAAAACTATCATTATTATAATGGCATGCCAATTATTAATATTTTTGGTAAATAATGAATAAGCTAGATAAATTTTTTATTTAATAATTATTAGATGGCCTTTAAATTTAAGTTTAAAAGGAAAACAGTTCATTATCTAATAAATATTCAATAGCAATAAATATTAAAAAACTTACACAAACTGTTATCAATCTCGAGAATAATTAATTAAAACATTAAATATCTAATGAATCATAATAGTTTCAATCTTATATATTTGAAAATTTATTTATGTCATGTGTTTAGAATTTGATATATTTAAAATTTATATAATTATAAAAGTAAAATCCAGTAAATATTGATGCGAGAAATAATAAATCGCATCAATAAATTTAATTAAATATTTGTGTCTAAGTCAATTTTTTTTTTTCTTAAATTGAATTTATAATTATTTATTTATTGATATTTCAATAATATTAATAGCTCTTAGTGTAGTTAACAACCTATATGATATCAATTAAGTCCTTTATATTCATGTATTTGTATATATCAATTAGTCTTTAGCACTGTTGGTTTCCTTAAAATTATTTTTTAATAACTATTCTTATAATAAATGTTCTTCCATAATGCTGACATAGAAAAGGAGTACTTACAAAACCAAGATCATCTCTCCAAATATTTTTTTACAAGTAAAAATTACTTCTTTGGATTCTTTGGGCACATTTTTGAGGCAGAATACAGTGATAAATTATCATTCAAGCAGCAGCTGAAATATGAAATCGTTGCAAATATAGTGATCACTCTTCAAGCAACTTCTATTGTTTGGTATCCACATTTAGAAATTTCAGAATGAAGTTCTTATAAGGAATTCTGGAAAATGATAGGAATTATTAATTATGATCATGCTTGTGCATTATTTAAGTTGCTAGAAATATGCTACTATGGGACGATTTTTTTAATAGGAATTTGTTGTATTTCTTTTGGGATATTTTTGGTTTACTTTTACCTTAGAAAAGATCCAACCAATGTTTTAGTGCTTTTTATAAGTAAAATTGTTAAGATGCTTTCAACACTTTTTTTGATTCCATCTATTATGATTTTCCTTATTGTTTTAAAATATTCAATTTTTAGTACATATTCAGTAGATGAATTAGATGACATAAATACTGCTGACGTTAATTTTGGTGTATTTGGTATAATTATTTCAGCATTTTGCTTGCCTATATTGGTGTTTTTGGTGATATTGTATGAGATTTTTTCGTGTGATATAAATCATGCAAACTATAATAAAAATATTAAAGCAAGGGCATGTGCAGCTTTGGATTTGCAAAGGCAGCTATTTTTTATATTTATGTGTATTTCTTATGTATGTTTTGGAAAAAGCTTAGCTGTTTACCATCAAATTATTTGTTGTATATGCGCATTTTTGTTGGGAATCAAGGCCACAAGATTTTTCCCTTATTTTAATTACATTGAAAACGCAATCCAAGCATGTAAAATGTGATCGATTACTTTAACGTTACTGATATTTATTTTTGGGAAATTATTAGATAACTCACTCATAATTCTTGTTTTCTCTTTAATTTTGCAGCCAATTTTACTTCTCTTTCTTATCAATTTTACATCAAAAAGATACAAAATTCTTGGAAATGACTTAAATAATCCAGAAAATCAATTCGATTTTGAAAGGAAATATCGTTCCTCACTAACTAATCCAAATCCAGATGATAAGTATCAAATATTAAAGCTATTTAGTAAGCATCGGAAATTGATTCATTTCAAAAGAGACAAGCTATTTGTGATATGAGAGTTTAATTTCTGCATTTCTGTTATAAATGACGAAAGACTTGCCCGAGTAAAACTCACTAAATTAGCTTTATGTGAAAATAGCTTTGAAGGGGATGTCCAAGAATGAAGGGCTTATAACTGATTAAAGACTACAAAAGGATGCGAATTTCCTGAAGTTTTATATTTAGAGTATTTGCAAGATATTGGAATATTAAAAGAACGCGATGAGGAATTGTGCAATATAATCATACAGTTGCAAATTGAATTTGCATCTAGAGCTCCAAAAATGCGTTCACTAGTAGATTTGTCAACAAAAACGTCAAAAATCTTGTATAGAGTTAATGAAGGGTATAATATGGCTTCAGAAAAATATAAAAATTCAGAAACTTTTGACTTATATGCAAGCTATTTGGAAAGGATATTAAAGGATCATAAAGAAGCAAATAAAATAAAGAAAAAAGCAAGCAGAGTTGATTATTCTTATAGAAAAGATCATTTCTTAGAAAGATATGGAAACCTGCTTGGCATATTGTTGATTTCCTGCATGGATAATTGTTTTGGAAACATTATTTATATGAATGAAAAAGCCTCAGAAATACTGAAGTTGCCAATGATTGAAGTTTATACTAGCACGATTTTCAGCTTTATTCCATATATATACGGTAACACTCATGAAAAGCTTATGAAAAAATTTATAAATCATTCGGAAAGCGTAGAAGTCCCTTTTCATAATCAGTTGTTCTTCCAAAATCAATATGGATTTCTTACAGAATGCAATATGCTTATAAGATTAACTGCATTTCACAATAATAGCTATTTTCTTATATCCTTCCAACAAAAACATACACAAAGGCAATTTGCATTAATTTCTGAAGAAGGTATAATTCTTGGCCATTCAGAGTTTTTTTCTAACTCCTTAGGCTGCCCTTCGAAATATGTAAAAAATATCTATTTTGCTGATATATGCCCTTCAGTTGATATCGATACTTTAAAAGAAAAAAAATCACAAAAAGCGATAATCAATAATAAAGAAATGTGCTTTGTATACGCTAAAAAAACAATAAAGAATGAAATGCTTAATATTTTATGTATAATAGATAATGACTCAAAAATAACAAAATTCGAGAATGGTAATCAGCAAGAGAATCGACAAGAGAATCCCAAGTCTTGAATAACATATGAGAAAATAGAAGATGGAACTCTTGAAAGCGAATATAATAAAGATACCAAAGAAAAAACTAGTAAATCCCAAATATCATTCAAAGATGTTGAGGATGCCTTACTTAATACGTATGATAACTCTCCAAAGCATCATATATCTTCAGATGATCAACCCAGCAAGTCTTCATCATCAATCATTTTAAGTAAAAATTATTCAGAACAGTCAAAAGATTTAATTATGGGGTCAAAGAAAAGGATAAAAATACTTAAATGGGTTCTCTTTATTGTGGTAAAAAATATATAGACTCTAGCTGTCATAGTCACAATGGTCTCAATCATGGCCAATATTGTAAATGATGTAAATTTGACCTCTTCAATGATAATTTTTCGAAATCTGGGAGATCTGCTATATAATATTGGATTAACTGCAGATTCTGCAAGAACAATAGACAAAGCAAAAAGTTTTAATTTTGATTATTCAGCTCAAAAAGTAATATTTTTAAATGTTATGAAGGAAATCCAAACCATTCAAAATAACATTTTATCTGATTTTGACCATTGAAAATTTTGCTCTGCTTATGAGGTAGTAACTCATCCTTTGATCCCAATGTGGTCTTTTGATGAAAAATCGCCATATGTAATATATGAAAACATGTATAACGCTATAGAAATTTTTTTACTTCATGTAAATTATATATAGATTCGAAATATGAACGATGCACTGAATAATAACAAAACTTATAAAATGCATTCTAAATTCCTGATTCTTAATGGTTTAGGTCAAACTTATGATTCTTTAAATCACACAATATTAGATTTAGAGGACTGCGCAATTAGCCAAATTGAATCTATAGGAAATTTGATATATACATTAATACTGTGAGGGATAATAATCCTTGCAATATTGCTAGGAATTATTCTTTTATTTATTTATCTCACAGCGAGAAAAATCGATGAATTTTGGAATTATTTTATCAAAAAATTTCAAATCTCTATGATGAAATTAAAAACTGAGTCTATGGAAAGACTTATTTACGCTCACAATACCGAAGCAAGTCCTGAGGAAAGTGTTAACACAGGCCGAATTAAAACAAAAAGAAAAGTTAGAACCTGGATTGAAATAACTTTTACTTGAAAAATCCTTATATTTATCATTATTTCTGCGTCATACTATTTTTTGATGTATTTTTATCTGTACCCCGACTGTCAAAGCTATATGATAAATAGGCCAAAATTACTGAATATTTTTAATTTAAGACGATCTTTAGTTTCCAGGGTTAGCATTTTTTCCAGAGATGTGTACACTCCGTATTTCAAAAATAATTTTATATCATTATACGGATTTGCTAATTCTCATTCTGTGACAGATTTGGATGTTAGAATCCTTAAAAATAAAAATAAAGAACTTCGTGAAAAGAAATTCATGAAAATCATGTCAAAAGAGCTGAAAGAAAAAATTTTTGAAAGCAGCAATTTAACACATCCGCTATTGAAGTATGGTTCTGAGACTGCTATTGAAATTTCAATTGATGATAATTATTATATTGCTGCAAACCCTACTCTTCCAGCACTTGGGGTATTTCAATATGTGGCTGTTCTTCAAATATTGCAAAATAATATTGATATAGAATTCCAGCTAGCTGATGGAGACTCCTATGATGCTATTGATCGCCAATTGAATGTTATTATAGCTACCACTGCGATTTATTCAATAATTTTCTGTGGACTATTTTTTATTTATTATTTGCCATTTCTCCATTATCAAATAAAGCAACTTACTTGGGTTTCATACTTTCTTGAGATACTGGCAGCAGATTAATTTTTATTATTAACAGGACCGTTATTTTATATATTTATAGTAAAATAATAAAAAAATAAATTAAAAAATATGCTTAAAAATATTTTTTATGCACAAATAGTTTAATTTTTGAATTTCTTAACGAGTATCTACTCCAACTCAACTGGCAAAATTGAAGGCAAAACTGAAAATCTTTTAAGCTGCTTGATTTGATAATTCAAGTATGGTAAATAATAAAAGAAAAATAACATACAAACGGCCACTGAATAAATAGCTGTCACCTTCACAATCATATCTAACTGCTTATTAATTATATCAATTGAGTCTCTATCAGCTAATAAAAATTCTTGTCTAATTTCGTCTTGTATTATATCAATTTGGTTTAAAAATTCATTAATATCAATAGCAGATGTATAAACTCAATAAATCATGCTTGCAATATCACTTATAATATCAATTGATGAGGCTTCGACACCTTCTCTTAATGACTTTATAGGCGAGTCTATTTTTTTATACATTCTTGTTTCAAGCTCAGCTGATATTAAAGATAAATATTTTCCTTCACGAATTTCTCTGTCTTGAAACTTTAGTCAGCCCACCATTTCATCTTGGGCAATATCAGGATCTTCAAATGCATAAACTTCTGGAATTTCTTGATAATTATATTTATGATATATTTCTCTTGATATAATAGAAAGACGGACTATTAGCTGCCGTCTGTTAATAAAATTGTTGAGAAGATTAGGGCGGTTTAACATTGAAGATTCACAAGTTGGGTACAAATAGCAATAAATAAGCAAATAATAAGAAGCTGCAATTAAGAAAAACAGCATAATTCTTCATATATATTGCAGATGGAGAGTTGTTTTCACTTGTCTAGGCAAATTAAAAAATTTTTGTGAGTCTATAGCAGCTTCGCTGCTAATATTTTGATCAATTCCATGCGCAGTTGCCAGTCTGTCCAGTGCTTCGCATTTTAATTTGAATAGAAACCACTGGGCGTTATTTAAAATATAATTTCAAAATTCATCATACTTTCTTGAGACAAGAATAATATAGCCTATAATGATTAAAATTAGCAACCCCAATGTGCAAAAGCCAAATATTAAAAGTATGTTAATTGTTGTGCCTGTGTTTTTTACCCTATCAATTTCACAATCAACTATTCCTGAAATACTGAGATTTGCGTAGTGGAAAGCATTTCCCAAGCCATTCACAAATAGAAATTTTGAGTTTGAAGAAAACTCTTGGCTTGAAGAAACTGCGATTATCATTTTTTGGGCCTGAATAGAAATTACATTAGAAATGAGGTCGGAGACAGAGTCATACAAATTTTCATATTCAATTTCTGCAATATTCCCATTAAAATGCCACATAGGGACCTTATTTTTTGTGATTATATCTGTGCACTCGCAATATTTTCACTGGTCAAAATCCCCTAGCATTGAATTTTGCACACCTATCAAATCTTCAGCTATTTTTTGCAATTTTTCACTATTTCCCAAAATTTCAGCATCTGAGGCTTTTTCTAATATACTCATATGCAGAGTTTTTGCTGAATCTGCCATAGAATTAATATCATATAAAATTTGGCTAAATCTACTTAGCTTGCCTAATTTACTAGTATATGATACATCTGTTTTCATATACCCCATAATTGCAACAACAGTCACGATAACTGATGACATCTACATAATTTTTACCACAATAAATAAAACTATTTGGAGGACCCTGATTTTCTTCTTACATTGCAATAATAAGCTTTTAGCATAGTTTGGGACTTTATATTTTGCATTTTTTGATGTAGAAGAAACGCGTGAGTTATTGTCAGAATTTGACACAATTTCGTTATGGGATTTCAATAGGGATTGCTCATCAGCATAATCTTGGTGAGTCGAGATTTCTGCATCCATTTTGTCTATAGATTTTGCTGTTAGCGTAAAATTTAATTCATTAAAATTCACTTTTAAGAGCTGTATTGATTTTCGCCTGTTTTCTATGGAATTTTTATCAAATTTTTGTAAAGGGATAATTTGGTTTACTTGATCTTGGCCTCTACCTTCTTTTCAGTTTGCAATTTCTCTATAGTCATGAATCACCACAAGCATATGGACTACTGTAGAGGTTATTCTTTTTTTTATATGTACAAAAACTAACTCAGAGCCATTAAAAGGAAGCCTCCATGGCTCGAACTCTTTCATATTACTTATGTTCAAAATCGGGATTAAGTCTGAAAGTCGCTTATTTTTTAAACATTTTTCATCAGAGCCTACATAATAAGGAAACGTTTCTGTATGAGCAATGACAATATTTTCTTCAGAAATTAAGGCAAGTTCTCTAACTGTAGGTTTTGGCTTAAATGAGATCAAAAAGTAAGCAGAATTGTGAAACGCGGTCAGTTTGATAAGAAAATCACATTCCACAAGAAATCCTGCATGATTTTGGAAAAACAGCTTTGAGTGAGAAAAAAGCTCTATTGAATTACATTCAAATACAAACTCTCTCATAAGTTTCTCATGTATGGCATCATAAGGCTGAGGAATATAATTTAATATTTTTGATCCGAGAATACTCCCTATAGGCGCTTTTAAGAACTGCGCTGCTTTTTCGTTTAAATAAACAATACTCCCGAAGGTATTTTCTGATAGAGATACTAGCATTGTGGCAAGCTCTTTTCCATAGCTTTCAAGATTATTTATATCAGTACGCTCATTATAATAATTAATCCCGTTTTTCTTTCTTATGATTAAATTGGACTCTTCATGATTATTTATAATATTTTCTAAAAATGACGCATAAATTTCAAGAACCTCGACACTTTTGTGTTTTTCTGCTAAACTTTTGTATGCGTCTCCTATATGCGTTATATGATTTGCTGACCTATTTACTAAATTTATCAATTTTTCTACTCTTGGTGTTCTAGATGAAAATTCAGCTTGAAGTTCTGTTAGAATAAAGCAAAGTTCTTCATCTTGGCTTCTGATTCTACTGAATTCTTTTAAATAATCTAAATAGCTGATATCTGGGGATGCTGCATTATTTTGTTTGATAAATCAGTTAAATAGTTTCCATTCTTGGACATCTCCTTCAAAAGTGGATTGCGCGTAGGCTATTTTTGATAATTTTATTCTTGCAAGTTTTTCATCATGCAAAATAAAAAAACAAAAATTAAACTCTCATATAACAAATAGCTTGTCTTTATAAAATGATCCAGGTTTCCAGTAACCTTTAAACAAACAAATTACCTCGTTTTTATTATCAAGCCCTTCATCAGTCAGCAAATGTCTAAATTTCCTCTCAAATTCAAACTGGTTTTTTGGGATCTCGCATGAATTTTTTAAGTTTCCATATACTTTATATACAGTTTTCACAGTCATAAATGTAAGAGCAGGCTGCATAAAGATCATAAAAACAACCACGGTTAAAGCATCATCAAGTATTTGTCCAAATAAAAAAATTAAATAAGTACCTGCAATAGAACCCATTTTGAAGCCTTGAATCGAATTTTCAATAGGGTTATAATATTGTGCTGAAATGATGGAACGGTAATAAAGGTAGAATGTGTAACAAAGCCCAATAATTTGATAATAAACTGCATAGTACCCGCCGAATATTATGTACAATATGCATGTTAATATATAATATCATCTTCTATTTAAGTCATTTTCTGCACATGATCTGGCTTTTATGTTGGTTTTTGAATGGGAGTGCTTCATATCACAGCAGAAAGATTCACTGAAATAATTTATAAAAATCAAAATTAGAAGGCAAAAGACTGCAGCAGCAATCCCAGCAGGCCCATAATTGCAAATTTCAGAGGAAACTGCTCCTGAATATTCTTCAATAATACTTTTATTTACCGAAGAATATTTTATTACAAGAGTGAGTATTAGCGTGCTTGGAATTATGCATATTGATGTTAGTAGCATTGCTATCTTTCTAGGTAAAATTGCAACAATTACTGGAATATCTTTACCCAAATAAATATAAAGTCCAAAGACAGCAAAAGATGCTAAACAAGCGCCGATCAGAGAAACTGTCCCAAAAAAACAAAAATCCATGGCTTCATAGTCAACGCAAAATTCATCATAGCTGGCAAATGCAATTCCTTGTCAAAACCCTACAAATGAGTCTCAGCCGGCCGGGTTCATATTTGGATATCATGTTAACGCTGAAAGCTGAAGCATCAATATTAAGTTGACCAAAATTTCAAAAAATAGCTGAGCTTGCCACTTCGTTTTGTGATTGTATTTTTCCTTGAAAATTTGCCCTAAAAAGCCATAAACATACTCTTTTCACTTACTAGTAAAAACTGAATGAGATAAAAATTCGTGAAAATCATTGTTTTCTTTTTCTCCGACTGCAAATTCTGTAAGCATGAATTAACTAATTTATTTTATGCATTTATTTTAGAGCTGTGCCAGTAATAGCCGAAAATGGACGGAAACTGATTTTTCTAATGTTTTCGATGAAATTATTGATGAAATTTTATATAAGATGCTAAGAATTACTGGATTTTCCTAAGATTTTCATTATGTCTTATAATCTTTTGCATATTTCATATACAATCAGATATAATTCATATTTAAAAAAATAGGTTTCCTGATTTATTTTCAATCATATCTTTTAATTAAAGATTTGTATTGAGGATATGTGGGATTAATAATTTTAAAAATATTTCTGGAAGCTCATGTCTATTATAGATTATAGCTTACATATGATAAATAATGTAAAAAATTAGAACAAAAATTTAGATTATTTGGGTGTAAAACAGTTATTTATCTAATTCTATATCGGCTGAAAATAAGCCGCCATTCAAATTTTACGAAATAATAGGCATTTTAAAAACAATAAATCATAAAAAAATCAACTCAATATTTATAAGAAGAGTCTCCTTTTATGCATCAATTATTTAAAAAAAACCCTAGCATTCATAATACCTAAAAATAGAGCTTCACCTATATTGCTATTTTCTAACATAAATTTTTTATTCAGCAATTCAGTTTTGAGCAGTGAAGTTATTGCTGACAAAATGTTTTTAAAAATGAAATTTATTACAAATTTCAAAAAGATGAGCTTATTTTTTAGCTGTTAATTAAACGCAGAGCGTACAAAAATTAAATTATATTAAGCAATTTATGTATATAATAGAAATCCTACTTGAAATGAAGTCGGGAGCCATCAGAGATCTTATTTTTGTTCTAGAATATCGTACCTGATCTTTCTTATTTATATTAAGTCTAAAGAAATCAGCGAAGATGAGTGAAAGTGTGTGTTCAAAAAAGAAAAAGAAATAGTTTGGCACTACTTGGAATAAAATAAGAAGCTCAGTAGCAAATTAATTCTAATAAAAAATTTTTCATATAATCGCTATGACCCTACTTAATCCTTCTATTTTTGTCTAAAGCAAAGGTTGCCACAAATCTTACGAAAGCATTAAAAGACTGTCATTATTTTTAACAAAATGATATTTATAACACATCCAGAGGTAATAGTTTTCAATACTGAGAAGCTCAATTAATTTGAACATGAAAATTTATCAAAAGCAATTATCTGTTATAAGCATTAACTACGGAGCATTTATATCATTTTCAATCACACATAAAGGTAGAAGAAAATACTTCTTGAAGAAGGAGAAACAAACAAAAGAAAGAAAACTTTTCAAAGACAATAAAGTAAAGGCAACACAAAATTTTCTAAAAATTGCCTACTCTCTAAGCTAATATTTGAGTTATAATTATTAATTTCTCTAACCTCTTAATACAATAATTATCTCTTTTTTATAGTCAAATAATTGGCAAAGTATTAGCGTGACTAAGTATATATAAATACATTCATAATTCAAATTTCCTAAATCATTTCCTATTAAATGAATTATAGAAGAATTATAATGCTATAGATATTTAACTTCAAAATGTTAATCAATAATTTGCATCTTGAAACATCTCAACATTTTATTTTCTTATTTGCGGAATATGATAGTTTTCTAACAAAGATTTTATATTATCTAAAAAATTTTTATTTTTTATAAGCGTAAGAATGGATTTAAACGGTAGGCTGGTAGAGCTGACTTATATAAAAACAATAATAAAAAATTCCATGTTCTTTCATAACTATAGTAGCACAAGTCATGCAGAGGAAAGAATAGTTTCTCAAGCTATGAAGAAAGCTAAAACGTGCATTTTTGCATTTTGTGGTGAATTGTTTGATATGAAATACAGCGGAAAAATAAAGCTGAAACAGCAGCTACTTTATGAAATTTTCTCAAGCTTAATTTTTGTGTTGCAGCTGATTTCTTTGATTTGGTACCCGAATTTAGATATAAGGGACTGAAGTTCATATTCAGTTTTTTGGAAACTGATTGGATTCGTAAATTATAGCGATTTTTGTGGATGCTACGAAATTATGGATATTTGTTTCTATTGGACAGTTTCTTCAATAGGAGTATGCCTAAGCTCTTTTGCTATATTTGGGATTTATTTTTATCTTAAAAAAAAGCCACCAAGCTCGATATTACTTTTCTCAAGAAAATTTGCAGGAATAATTATAACAATTTGTTTAGTTCCTGCAAATGTTATTCTGCTTGTCATTTTGAAGAATTCTATCATAATTTCTAATTTTGCCCATGAATTCTGGTACACAAGTGGTAAAGATTTGAATTATGGCACCCTTGGGATATTTTTGTCAATATTTTGCTTAATTGTTTTAATTCCGATTTTTGTATTATCAGAGGTTTTTTCTTGTGATATAAGACACTCTAAATCTAAAATAAATTTAAAAGCAAGATCTTGCACATATTTTGATTTGGAAATGAGGATTCTTAGTATTTTTATGTGCATTTCTTATGTTTTTTTCGGAGAAAAAGATGCTATTTATAATCAAATTATATGGTTTGCCGTAACAATTTATTTATGGATAAAAATTATCTCATTTTTACCATATTTTAATCCTATTGAAAATGCTCTTCAAGCTTGCAAAGTAGGATCATTATCTTTAACCCTTTTAAGCTTTATTCTCGGTTATATTATGGATAATTCTCAAGCTATCTTAATTTTTGCTTTAATTTTACACCCTCCTATTCTATTTTTTATTTTTCATCTCACATTCAAAAGTTACAAAAACCTGAAAAAACAAATAAATCATTTTTCTAGCCAATATGAATTTGAAAGAAATTTTAGACATTTATTGACAGATCCAAATCTAGCTGATAAAACAAAAGTTTTGAATTTATTCAATAAATATTGAAAAATCGATGGTTTTAAAAAAGACAAGCTTTTTGTGCTGTGGGAATTTAATTTTTGTTATTGCATAATTCAAGATGAAAGATTAGCAAGAATGATTCTAAGAAAAGCAAAACTATGCAAATCTTCATTTGAAAATGATATTCATGAGTGAAGGATCCAGAGTTGGCTAAAAACTAAGAGAAAAGAATTTTTCCCAGAAATTTTTTATTTGGAATATTTATTAGAATTTGGAAAAGTTAAGGCACAAGATAAAAAACTATGCAACTTAATCATACAATTACAGCTAGAATTCTCTTCTAGAAATCCTAGAATGAAGATTTTAATCAATTTGGCAAGTAAGACTTCTGTTTGTTTAGATAAAGTACGCACAAAATATAAAAAAATTACAGATAAATATAAAGCTGTTGATTCATATGAAGCATATGCAAGTTTTTTAAGAGATATTTCCTGTGATTTAGAAGAAGCTGATATAATTAATAAAAAGAAAAATGGCTTTGATTATTCAGGTTCGAGAAATGAAAATCAAAACTTAGATCGTTATGGAGGCCACCTTGGGCTCATTCTTGTATCTTGTGAAATGAATATTTTTGGTTCTATCATCTATATTAATGAAAAAGCAGCTGAAACTCTGCGAACTCCTGCCTTAGATATTATTGGCTCATCTATTTTTAATTTTTTACCTTTTCCTTATAATGATTCTCATAAAAGCCTGGCTGAGAATTTTTTAGAAAATTCTAATAAAACAGAAGTTCAAAGCCATAGCAATTTATTTTTACAAACACAGAATGGCTTTTTAATCGAGTGCAATCTGATGATAAAATTTGCCGCTTTTCATAATGATATTTATTGCTTGATATCTTTTTTGCCAAAAGCAACAAAAAATGAAATTGCTTTAATTTCTAAAGAAGGAATAGTTTTAAGTCATTCTGAACATTTTTCACAATATTTAGGAATAAATACAAAATATATAAGAAACTTATATGTTTCTGAAATAATACCATCTCTGGAGATAGAGAAAATGAAAGCATATGAACCTTGGGTTATAAAATTTAGCGATAAAGAAATTGCGCTGGCATATATAAATAAAGAAATTAATTCAAGTATGCTTCATTACTTGTATTTAATTCATGATAAAAATGATATAGAAAGATGAAAAGAAGGAAAAGACCAAGAGCAATTATCACGTTTAGAAAGCCTTAAAATAATGCCATATATGCAAAAAGTTTTTAAGAAGCAACATTCAATTAATAGCAACACAGTTTCAACAATAATTGTTGAAAAAGAAATTGAAAATCCAGATAAAGAATTGACATTCAAATCTGATGAAGACGAAAGCAAAAATTTAATAGAAAATCAGTCAAATGCAGGAGATCGTCCAAATGCTTTTACACTAAAATCAAGTAAAACGTATATAGGACAAGCAAAAAAATTAATTTATAATGCAAAGAAAAAGATCAGAGTCCTCCAATGGGTTTTATTTCTTGTAGTAATGAAAAATTAGATTTTGACAGTCATTGTTGTGGTGATTGCGATTATAGTAAACGTAGTAAATAATGTGGACCTTACGTCTTCTATGAAAATATTTTACAATCTTGGAGAAATTTTATATTATTTTGGGGTTTCTGCTGATACTGTGAGGAAGCTAAATAAAGAAATAACGATTCCAGTTGATATTTCTCCGCGCATCCAAGCATTATCTTCAATCATAGATGAGTTAGAAATTATACAGCTTAATATTCGTTCTGATTTCAATTATTGACGATTTTGCACAGCAGCAGAAGTATCTGAGAAGCCTGTGATTCCATTATGATCTTTTGATAATGAAAATCCTCAGCTTATTTATCAAAATATTTATAACATGATTTCTTTATTCAATTATCATGTAATTCTTATTCAGCTAAAACTTGTTATTTCCTCAGCCAAAAGCAACCAAACGAGCATGCAGCATGCAAAATTTATAATAGCCAATGGCATTGGCAAAACCTATGATTTTTTAAATCACACCATCTCAAACTTAGAAAAGTGCGAAGTTGATCACATTGGCACCCTCCGCTATGAAATAAACACTCTACTAATTTCTGGCTTCTCTATTTTTACAGGCTTAGTTATGATAATCCTTTGATTTATTTTGCTTGCCGCCAAAAAAGAAGACGAATTTTGAAATTTTATGCTGGAGCATGCACAAATTCCTTTAGTAAAATTAAGAAGTGAAGCAACGGACAGACTCATTCTTGTTCATAATGAAGAAACAAGCCCAGAAGAAAATTTCAACGTAAGGAAATTGCATGACAGAAAAAAAGTCAGGACAAAAATTGAAATAAAATACGCCTGACGAATTTTGGTATTTTTTATGATTTCTGCGTCATATTATTATTTGGTTTATTTTCATTTATATCCAGAATGCGCTAATTATATGGGAAATAGGCCGAAATTGCTAAACAATTTCAATATAAAACGATCATTAGTGTCAAGACTTTCTATTTTTGCAAGAGATGTTTATAATCCTTCATTTATAAAATTATTCCCAAAATCCTATGATTTTCCAAATTCAAAAGAAATGTTTAATATTACTTCACAAATTCTTTTAGACAAGACGAAAGAAATAAGAGAAAAAGAGTTTATGAGAATGATTTCGAGTGAGCTCAAGCGAAGATTATTTGAGAGCTGTGGCATTTTTGGGTCAGAGCTGTATTTTGGCTCAGAAACAGCAATAAAATTGACTATTTATGATGGAATTTATATAACATACCAAACAAAAATCCCAGACCAAGCTATGATTATATACTTAGGAATTCTTGGGGAAATAGAAAATGAAGTAGGGGTTGAATTTCAAATGGCAGATGACGATTCTTATGGCATTATCAATCATCAATTGAATGTGATAATAATTGTTACTGTTATTTATTCAGTTGCATTGTGCAGCCTATTTTTATTATATTATTTGCCATTTTTTACTTATCAATCAAGATATCTAAATCGGTTTAATATGTTGCCGACAATCCTAAGGTTAGGAACCGAATAATCCAGTATTTCAAAGTAGAATTTGTTTAGTCATAAATTAAAATTTAAGGGTTTTTATACAAATTTAAATTATTATTATCATCTAAACTAGCAACTTTTGCAAATTTAATATTGCTGCTATCTATTAAAATATTCAATATATTAATGGTATAAAAATTTTATTATAAACATCTATATAATTTAATTATGCTCTATTGGCAAAATCTTAGGTAACACTGAAAAAAGCTTGAGCTCTTTAATTTGAAAATTAAAGTAAGGCAAATAATAAAAGAAATATAATGCACAAAGAGCTACTGAATAAATAACTGTTGTGTCTATAATAATTTTCAGCTGCTGTTGAATAGCATCCTTTGAGTCCCTATCAGCTAAGTCAAATTCTTCCCCAATTTCATCTTGTATTGTTTTTCCCATTTTTGAAAACAAAAGCCACTCATCATCTGTAACTTCTCCCAAGTTTTCAAAATTTTCTGTATCATCAATCATCATGTCAAAAGCTGGCTGAGTCCCTTTATTGAGCCATAAATAAGTTGAGTTATTTTTTACAAACATTTTTTCTGTTAATTCATGTGATAATATATCTAAATATTTTTTTTCTCGAATCTCGTTATTTCTTTCTCTGAGCTGGCATAATGTTTTGTCTAAAATTAATTCTGAATTTGGGAAAGCATAAAGTTCTGGCAGATATTTATACGTATAATTTAATAAAATTTCCCTAGAAAACACAGTTGCTCTTGATAATAAGGATCTGCGAATTATAAAATTATCGAGAATAAGAGGACGATTCCTCATCATTGTGTCAAGATTTGGGTATAAATAGCTGAACATTAATAAATAATAAGATGCTGCTATAGTAAAAAACAGCATTAATCTAAAAAAGTACTGTAAATATAAAATACCTTTGACTTCTCTTTTATGACTGCTTTTTCTTTTTTCTTCTAATACTGTCTCGATAGTTTTTTCAATTCCATGTATGGTAGCTAATCTGTCTATAGCCGCACATTTTAGCTTAAAAATTGGCCACTGTGCATTATTTAGTGCATAATTTCAAAATTCATCATATTTTCTTGATAAAAGTATGATATAGCCCATAATCACTAATATCAAAATCCCAAGAGCACAGAATCCACATAGTAAAAGAATGTTTATAGTGCTCCCAGTGCTTTTTACTCTGTCAATTTCACATGTAACTAGTCCATCTATTGTGATATTTGAATAATAAAACAAACTTCCAAGTCCATTCATAAACAAAAACTTTGCATGATCTTGATAATAATTTTTTCCTCCTTCAATATCGGATAATAAATTTTCTCCCTAAATAGAAAATACATTATATATAAATTTTCCTATAGCATCATACAGATTATAATACAGGTCAATTGGTTCCTTATGGTCAAAAATTCATATTGGAATTATTGATTTGTAAACAATTTGTTGATTATCGCATTCAGATCATTGACTAAAATCATCTAATATGTTATTTTGAATAATTTCAAAATCTTGATTTAAGTTTTTTAAGTTTTCTAAAGCATCACTGATAAGATCATTGCTATTTTTTGCAATTAATCTATTTATTGTAAGTGCTAAATCAGCTGAATACCCAAAATCATATATTAGCTGCCCAAATTTCTTAAAAGAGCTTAATGCATTTGTATGTGACACATCATTCTCCATATAAACTAAAATTGCAGCAACAATGACAATCACCGATGATATCTAAATATTACTTACGATGAAAAATAATATCCATTGCAAAATCCTAATTTTTTTAATTGAGTCTGAAATTAGTTGTTGCGCATGGCTTGACAAGATATTTTTATTTTTTTTTGTTACAGATACCTTTGAAAAATTATCAGAATTATCTGATTTTTTCTCATAGCTTGCACCCTCTTCTTCAATTTTTTCATGAAGCATTGCAAATGATTCAGTTTCATTTTTCTCTAAAGATTTTGTAATTGCAGAAATAGTGCTTATTGTATGAAATTTTACTCCTGATGGTTTTTTCAAATTATCTGCAGTCAAAAAGCAAGATTCTTCATCTTCGAACATCTGAAACGTCCCGATTTGTGCAATTGCTTCATGGTGTTGCCCATTTTTTCATTTAAAGATTTCTTTTTCGTCATGAATTATCATAATTATATTAAGAGTAGTAGACAGCATTTGCTTTTTAATTTTTACAAGAATAAGCTCAGTGTTTCTGAATGAAATGAGTCAAGGCTCAAAATCATGCATTTTTTCTATTGAAAACAAAGGAATAACATCAGAAATATTTTTATTTTTTAAGTGCGTATCTTGATATTCTAAATAAAATGAAAACATTTCAGTATGGGCTATTATAGTACCTTCATCAGTAATTATTGCTAATTCTCTTATAATTGGCCTAGGCTTAAATGAAACTAAAAAATAAGAGCAGTTATGGAACGCAGTTAATGTAATTAGCATATTACACTCAAATAAAAATCCTCCATGATTCTGCAAGAAAAATTTTTCATGACAAGGAATATCTATTGACTGACATTCCGCAATAAATCTTTTCATATTACTTTCGTGCTTTCCATCAAAAGGTTGAGGAATAAAATTAATAATTGAGGAGCCAAGGATATTCCCAATTGATGTTTTTAAATATTGGGAAGCTTTTTCATTTATATATACAATTCTCCCAAAAAACTCAACTGAGCACGACACAAGAATTGCTGCTAGATCTTTACCATAATTTTTTAAATTATTTGCTTCATTACGGAGGTTAGAAAAATTTATGCCGTTTTTTTTTCTTAAAATAAAATTTGCTTCCTCCTGATCATTTAGTATATTGTCAAGGTAACTTGAGTAAATTTCATAAGCTTCAGGATTTTTGTGCTTTTCTACCAAATTTTTGTATCCATCAGATATATAAAATATGTGCTGCGCTGCCCTTTTCGTTAAGTTTACTAATTTCTCCAGTCTTGGCCTTTTCAATGAAAATTCGGCCTGCAGTTCAGCCAAAATAAAGCAAAGCTCTTCATCCTGAGTTTTTATTCTGCTGAACTGTCTCAAATATTCCAGATAATTCGTATCAGGAAATAAAGTGTGCTTTTTTCTCACAAGCCAATTAAATAATCTTCATTCTTGCACATCTCCTTCAAACGAAGATTTTGCATTAGCAATTTTTGAGAGTTTTATTCTTGCTAATCTTTCATCTTTTAATGTATAAAGGCAAAAATTAAATTCCCATATCACAAAAAGTTTGTCTTTAATAAATTGGCTTTCCCTTCAGTATCCCAAAAATAGACTTAAAACTTCTAATTTATCGTCAGGTTTCCCTTCTACTAACAAATTCCTAAAAGTTCTTTCGAATTGGTATTGATTTCTTGGTATTTTATATAAATTTGGTAAGTTATTATATCTTCTTCTGATTATTCTTATCGTAAAATAAAACAAAATTGGAGTTAGCATTACTGTCAAAAACATCAAAATTTCTGCATTGTCAACAATTATGGCAAAAATAAAAAATAAAATTGATGAAGAAACTGAAATCATTTTGCAAGCTTGAATGGAATTTTCTATTATGTTGAAATATTGCATAGAATAAATAATGCGCAAATATAAGATAAACGATAAAAAAAAGACAGAAATTTGGAAAGCAAAAGAATAGTCTGAATTCCCAAAAATAACGTATAAAATAGTCATCAATATATAATATATTCTTCTTTCTAAGTCAAACCAAGCGCAAGACCTTGCCTTTAAGTTTTTTTTTGAATGAGAATGCCGTATATCACATGTAAAAGTTTCAGCAAAACAATTAACAAAAAGCAATGCAAAGATATGGAAAAGGCCAAGAAAAACGCCTAAAGGCCCATATTGATATACATTGGAAGAAATTCCTCCTGCATATTCTTGAATAATATCAATCTTTGTGGTAGAATATTTTATAACCATTACAAACATCATTGAGCTGGGGATTATACAAACTGTAGTTAAAAGCATTGCAATTTTTCTTGGTAAAATGGAGATAATTAGTGGGACGTCTTTTCGCATGTATATATAAAGCCAAAAGACCGAAAATGAGCATATGCATGAGCCTATCAAAATAATAGTCCCAAATAGACAAAAATCCATAATATCAAAATAAGCGCATATTTCGTCATAGCTCGCATATGCAATATCCTGCCAGAAATCTATATAGGAGCTTCATCCAGCAGCTTTCATGGTTGGAGATCACCATAAAGGTGATAATTGGAGGACAATAATAATATTGATTACTACTTCATAAAAAATTTGCATTCGAAGTTTTGTTTTGGGATTATATTTAGTTTTAAAAAGTTGCCCGAAAAACCCATAAAGGTACTCTTTTACTTTGTTTGAGAATAATGATTGTGATAAAAATCCTTGAATATCAGCGTTTTCTTTTTCTATGATATTTAGGTTGCCAGACATAAGTTTTTTAGTAATTTTTTACAAATGAAAATGCTTAAGAAAAATTAGATTAGGAAATCTCTATTTAATAAATAATTTTAATATCAGAAAAGTTTAAAAAGTTAAATAACAAGAGGTTTGTTTTCGACTCATGAGTTTGTTAATATGATTTCGGAATTGGAACTTAAATTGCATGTTCTATTGTTTTGGTGTCATCAAACCAATAAAAACTTTTATATTAACCTATTAAATAAAAGTATTGAAAGAATATTTGATCCCAACACATATGAAGATAAAATGCCAAAAAATATTGAAAAAGCTTCTAGGATATATTCTTTTTTTGAAAAAAGTAATCATAATCGAAATTCTCATAACTCTTATTATTGAAGTAAAATTGATAATACCTCCCCCTCATAATCATTAAATTCCCAATCCTCAAGATGAAAATTATTAATTAAGAGTTTAAAAAAAAAGAAGTTACCTTTAAGTTAGAGAATGAAATGGATGAATTTTATAATTATAAAATTTTTAATATAAATTTTAAATATAAATTTACTGTTTTAATTTGATTTAATTTTTATATTATATATTCTAAATTTAATATTTAGTTTGCTTATAGTTGTTTTCTATTCAACTTTTATAAGCACTATTGAGTATCTACACCCAATATTTTTGTAATTACAGAAAATCTGTTAAGTTTCTTTACATAGCAATTAAAATATGGAATATAGTAAAAGAAAAACAGCAAGCCAATAGCTAATGAATAAAGAACTGTTATAATGATTATTGTCCCTAAGTAGCTATTTATAATGTTTTTAGAGTCATGATCTGCAAGTAAAAACTCTTCTCAAAGCTCATTTTGAACTGCTTTAACTTTTGCTGTATATTGATATAACTCAGCCGTATTATATGCATTTGATAAGGCTAAATCTTGTATTCCGTTTATAATGTCGTTATTGGCAGCGTAGCTGCCATAATCTAAAATATTGTTTTGAATTTCTTTATTATTTTCATAAATTTTTTGCAATAATTCTTTTGACATCAATACTGAAAAATTTTCATTTTCTAGCTCTTCTATTTTTAGCTCCAATAGTTCCGCAGTATGATTTGCAGATATATGAGGGTTAGGGAAATTATAAGAATCTTTAAAAATAGTTATCATATAAGGATTCATGATTTCTTTAGTAAACATATTAAGCCTTGATATTAAAGCTCGCCTGATATTAAAATTATCTAAAAACATTGGACGTTTTACTATCAAATATTTGCAGTTTGGCAGCATATGAAAATACAGCATATAATAATAGGAAGTTGCTACAAGCAAAAATATTACTGTTCTTCATATAAAATTTATGTATAAACTTGATTTTACTTTATAACTTTTCCTTATTGATAATGTGAAATTTTCTTCAAGCGGATAGTTGGTTCTATGTACTATTTGCAATCGCTCAATTGCTAAAGATTTAAGTCTGAACATTGATGACTGAGCATTATTCAGCACAAAATTTCAAAATTTATCATGTGATTTTGAAGCTAAGATAATAAATCAAATAATCACAAAAAATAAAAGCCAAAAAATCAAGCTACCCAGGATTATCAATAAATTAATATTTTCTCCTGTTTCTCTGACCCTATCAATTTCACAATTTACAATGTCATTATCAGTCTTGTTTGTATATTCAAAAATATATGTTAGGCAATTCATATATAAAAATTTCGTATGCTCTGAAAACCCTTGGTTTAGCATAATATCATTCAGCATATGTCTTCCCTAAATAAAAAATACAGTATTTGATACTTTAGTTATTACATTTCAGAGGTTGTCATATTCAATTACAGGAATATCCCCATCAAAATTTCAGAATGGGACATGAGGCTTTTTTATGATTTCAGAGCTCTTGCAATAGCTTCATTCTTCGAAATCATCCATAAGACTATTTCTGATATCATCTAATTCATTCATAAGCTGAAGAAAATATTCAATATTTGCATCTTTTTGAGCTTGCCCCATTTCATTATTTTTCGACTGCTTATCTAGTGTCTCTGCTCAGTCAGGGATGGCTTCTAAGCTATAGAGTAATTTCCCAAGCTGTCCTAGAGAAGTCATTTTTGAGGTATGAGAAACATCAGTGATAATATAAACTAAAATACCAATCATGATTACAATAGCTGAACACATCTAAATTTTTCTTACCACTATAAAGAGAACTCATTGAAGGACTCTTATTTTCTGCTTGGATCTTAACAGCAATTTTTGTGAGTGGCTTATGCTTCCAATTTTAGATTTTGATGAGAAGAAAAATGATTTATTATCAAGTTTTGTGTTGTGCTCTGTAGGAGATAAGCTGCCATTCTTGTTCAAAAAATCTGTCTCTTTTTCTAAACTTTTTAAGTAAAGGTCATTAATGCTGTTGAAAGTAGTATCGCCATTTTTATTATTACCAAATTGCTCACCAGTAATACTCATTTGGCTTTCTATAATCTCCAATTCATCATCTCCTAATTTTCACCGCTGAATTTCTTTTTGATTGCTTGTTAACAATAAAAAATGAAAAAAAGATGAATTTATGGTTTTTGTTGCGCGAATAAAGGCAATTTCTTTACCAGAAATATTCAAATAATATGGCTTATATGCCTGCATTTTATTTATTTCAAGGTTAGGAACTATTTCATGAAGGGGCTCATTTTTAATATTTTCAAATTTTGCGCCTAAATGGTGTATAAATAAACCTGAGTGATTTATTATTATATTTTTCTCTGAAATTAATGAGATTTCTCGATTTTTTGACCTTGGTTTAAATGAAATTAAATAATACGATTGATTATATAATGCAGTAAGCTTTATCATAATATAGCATTCCAGCAAAAATCCATCATTTGCCTGCAAGCATAAAGATTTATGGGAAACAAGCTCAGTTGTCTTGCAATTTTCATAAAAGTCTTTGATTAAATTTTTATGAGAATCATTAAAAGGATATGGGATAAAATTTACCAAAGGAAGACCATAAGCATTTTCAACTAAGATTTTCAAATGATGTGCAGCTTTTTCATTTGTGAAGATAATTGATCCAAAATTCTCTTCTGAGCAAGAAACAAGCAAAATTCCTATGGATTTTCGGTAATTTTCTAAGTTTTGGTATTCACTATGCTGATAATTAAATGATATAGTATTTTTTTTTAGACGGACAGTTTTAGCTTCCTCTGGGATGTTCGCAATTGTTGCTAGAAATCCTGCATAGTGGTCATAAATTTCACCGTTTTTGTGTGTTTCTATTAATTTATTGTATCCTTTGATTATTTCTTCAATATTCTCTGCAGTTTTTTCAGCTAAATTTATAATTTTTTCTAATTTTGTTTTTTTAGATGTAAATTCACTTTGAAATTGTGTAATGATAAAACAAATCTCTTGGTCTTTAGATTCTATTTCATTGAATTCTTTTAAATATTCTATATAATTAATATCAGGAAATTTCTTGCACTTCTTGCTGCAAAGTACTTTAAACAATTTTCATTCCTGAAAATTCCCTTCAAAAGATGGTTTTTCTTTAGAAATTTTAGATAGCAAAACTCTGGCTAATCTCTCATCTTTTATCACTGAGAAGCAATAATTGAATTCTCATATAGTAAATATCTTGCTTTTGCTAAAACGCTCTATTTTTTTATATTTTTGAAACAAATTCAAAATACTTATGCCATCTTCTATTTTATCATCTATAAGAAGATATCTAAATTTCCTTTCAAAATCAAACTGATTTGTCGGCAAATGCTGATTTTTATTTAATTTTGTGTAATTGTAATGTACAATTTTTACAATTGAGTACGCTAAAATTGGCTGTAAAATTACATTGAAAACATTGATTATTATAGAATTATCCATAATTTCTCCGAATATGAATATCAAAAATGTGGCTGAAATTACCATCATTTTGCATGACTGAATGCAATTCTCAATTATATTAAAATACTGCAAAACCACAATACATTTAATAACTAAAAATAATGAGAGTACAAAAGTCAAAATCTGATAATAAATAATGTTTTCCTTGCCAAAACTAACATAAAAAATGCACGAAATAATATAAAATATTTTTATTTGCAGATTCAAGCCAGAAGAAGACCTTGCTTTCACATTTCTTGAGTGATGGGAATGCTTCATGTCACATGAAAAAATTTCAAATAAAAAATTGATAAAAATTATAGCAAAAATACAAATTACTGAAAATACTGCATCTCTAGTGCCATACTGCAAATTTTGAGTATCAATTTTTGTTCCATATTCCTCTATGTAGTTTTCTTTAATTATGGAATATTTAAAAACAATCAAATAAATCAGTAAATTTGGTATAAAACAAATTGTTGATAATGCTCGAATAGTGTATCTAGGCAAAAAATAAAATATTTTAGGAAGTTTCTTATCAAAACAAAAGGCTCCTAATATAAATAAAATTAATAATTCACTGATCATTATAGACGCAGTTCCATAAAAACAAAATTCTGTTATACTTACTTCTTCACATAAAGAACCATAATTTAAGTAGCCTGTAAGCTTCCAGAATTTTTCTCAGCTATCCCACCCAGAAATATCTAAATTTGGATACCAAGCTAATGAGATCACTTGTAAGGTTACAATAGCATTGATTATTATTTCATAAACAATTTGGCTGCTTTGACTAGTTTTAATATTGTACTCAGACTTGAAAAAATGACTCAAAAATTTATAAATCGCGCTTTCTATTTTTCCAGAAAATCTTTGCTTTGAAAAAATTGTATGAAATTCATTACCATCCTTATCACAAGTTAAACAATGTTTTGACATGCTTTATATTTTCTTTTTAATGACACATTATCCACTCAAATTAAGAAAAATCCTAAATTTTTATCTAACTTTCAAAATTTAAAGGCATAAGTGAACAAAAAAGAAAAAGCTTATTTTTTGGTTTGAAAAAATTTTAAAATAAATATTTAAAATATTTTTTTCTAAAAGTTTGCAGATTGTATCAAAAATTAAGACTTTTGATTGGGTAGATTTGAGCTGGAGTATTGAAATCCTAAGTTATAATATCTTTAAAGCCTTTTCTGTGAATGCTAAATGTGATGAAATAAATTTGTAAATTAATGCGACATTATTTTATTAGTAATTTAAACTATTTATCCATTTATAAATTAGATAAATTAATAATTTGAATTCTTTAATGCTAAATAAAAAACCAAGCAAGGAGATGAAAATACTAGACCGATTAATAAACTAAGCTGCATGCTAAAATTTTAATACCTTTACTATATTGATAAGAACTTAAGAAATATTAATGAGTTCTAATGACTATCTTAAATTTGCATCTTAGGAAAAATCAGGAACCAAGAATCCTTAGGTGTTCTAAGTCCATGTCGCATAATGTCATGTCTTTCTACTATAAAATTTTCTAGGCACAAGAAAATCTTAAAATAGCAATATACATCAATCTAAGCCCTTTATAGAGCAAGAATATAAAAATTAGCATGACGCCGCAACCAAAATAGCTTGAAATTTATTAAAAGAATTCAATTTTAGCCTTAATAAAATATCAGGATAGAAGCATTATTTTATCTATTATAGTTAGCAATATTCTTTTTTAAAACTAATTATTTATAGCCAATCTTGAATAAATATAATCAGTTAGCAAGAATTTTAAAATGAATTCTATTCTGGTTAATTTTCTAATTATACTATATCTTAATGCCCATGAGGCAAAAACTGAAATTAACCAATTTTAAATGTATTACTGAACCTAATAATAAAAAATCATGAATGGAGACATTGATGTGACTGAGAAAGATAGTTCAGATTTCCATGTATTTTTATCCCAAGCCTTATTTTCAAACAGAGCAAAAGAATACCTTTATGGCTTCTTTGGGCAGCTCTTCAAAGCAAAATATAGTCACAAAGTAAAGTTCCGAACTCAACTTTTTTATGAAATTCTTATAAATTTTATCATTATTCTGCAGTTGTCCCCTTTATGGTGGTCTCCATCTATGAAAGCTTCTGGGTGAAGCTCATATATAGATTTCTGGCAGGACATTGCATATGTAAGCTATGACGAAGTTTGCGCTTACTATTCTATTATGGATTTTTGCCTTTATGGAACTATGATATTGATAGGATCTTGCATCGGATCATTTGCAATATTTGGATTTTATATTTACTGAGGAAAAGAAATCCCTATAATTCTTTCCATTTTGCCCAGAAAAATAGCAATGCTGATTACTAATGTTTTAATTATTCCAAGCACCATGATTTTTTCTATGCTAATAAAATATTCAGTAGCAGAATATAGTAAAATCCAAGAATATGCTGGAGATATGAGTACCAGCGTTTATGAATATGGATATTTAGGTGTTTTTATTGGCCTTTTTTTTCTTTCCTGTTTAATTTTTGTTACACTTTTTAGTGAATCTTTTAGTTGCGATATGAAGCATTCCCACTCAAAAAAGAACATAAAAGCTCGGTCTTGTGCAAGTTTTGATTTATGGAGAAGATGGTTTTACATGTCAATGAGCATCTTATACATTATTTTTGGGAATTCTGATCACTCATTGGCTTACCAAATCGTGCTATTTTTAGGTTCATTATACTTATTTTATATATGTGTCCAGTCAGTACAGTATTTTAATATGATAGAAAATTCTATCCAGGCTTGTAAGCTTGTGATAATTGCCTCAACTCTGTTATTTTTCATTTTTGCACAAATCATGGATAGTGCTCTGATAATAATGTATTTTACCTTATTTATAGAGCCAATTGTTATATATTTGACTACCCGAATAATACACAAAAAATATCAAAATATGTCAAGTAATAAAAATATTCCAAGAAATCAATATGAATTTGAAAGAAAATATCGCCACTTGTTAGTTGATAAGAATCTTAGTGATAAATCCGAAGTTTTACATTTATTTTTGAAATTTTGAAGAGAAAGTCGATTTCTGAAAGACAAGCTATTTGTGATATGGGAATTCAATTTTTGCCTTGACACTATGAATGATGAAAGACTAGCCAGAATAAAACTCTCAAAAATCGCCAATGCTAAATCTTCATTTGAAGGAGACATACAAGAATGAAGGCTATTTAATTGGCTTGTGAGAAAAAAGCACACATCATTTCCTGATACAAGTTATTTGGAATATTTAAAAGAATTCAGTAGGATAAGAAGCCAAGATGAAGAGCTCTGCCTGATTTTGTCTGAGCTACAGTCAGAATTTTCATTAAAAGTCCCAAGGATTCAGAAATTGGTGAATTTGGTAAGAAGATCGGCCCAGCATATTTTATACGTGTCAAACGGATACAAAAATTTGATAGAAAAATACAAAAAATTGGAATCTTATGAAATATATGCGAGTTATCTTAGCAATATTTTGAATGACCAAGAAGAAGCAAAATTTATTATCAGAAAGAAAAATGGGATTAATTTTATTAACATTCATAGTGAAAATAGTGGCTTAGAAAGCTATGGGAAAGATTTAGCAACAATCCTTGTATCTTGCTCAGATGAGTCTTTCGGGAGTATTGTATATATAAATGAAAAGGCTTCCCAGCTACTTAAAGGATCAATAGGAAATATTATGGGATCTTCTATTATGAACTATATTCCTCAGCCATATGACAAACTACATGAGAATTTCATGAGAAAGTTTATACTTGAATGCAGCTCAATAGAACTGCCCTCTCATAGTAAATTATTTTTCCAGAGTCATGCTGGATTTATAGTAGAAAGCAGCTTTTTAATCAAATTGACAGCTTTTCACAACTGTTCTTATTTTTTAATATCTTTCAAACCTAGAAATAACGTAAGGGAAATAGCCTTGGTATCTAATGAAGGCTACATAATGGCCCATAGTGAAATGTTTTCATTTTACCTAACAAATGAAGTAAAAATTTTAAAAAATAAAAATGTATCAGAGATTTTGCCTGGAGATATAGAAAAAATGAAGGATTTCGAGCCATGACTGTTACCATATCAAGACAGAGAATTAATTTTAGTTAAAATCAAAAAACCTATAAAAAATTCATCTCTTAACATCATTATCCTGATCCATGATGAAAATGAAATTAAAAAATGGAAAGAAGGAGAATCTCAAGATATTCTTAAGCATTTAGGCTCATTTCAAATGCTTGAAGATGATGAAGAAGCAAATAAATCAGCATTAAGCCCATTAAATCCATTAAGCCCAAAGGCTTTACGTGAAGTAAAATTCCAAACAATAACTAACTTTTCTATTACCACAAAAGTCATGGACAAGTCTGATACAGACATTTTTTCCCCCTCTCATGGAGATTTTCACGAAAAAACCTTCCAAGAAAGTGAAGTCTTTGAGAAAAAATCAAATTCATCAAAATATTCCTCATCAAAAAGCACAGGTAACGATTTATTAAACCATGCAAATCAGCTCATATTTAACACAAAGCGAAAAATAAGAATATTGCAGATGGTTTTGTTTATAGTGGTAATAAATATTTAGATGTCATCCGTCATAATCACTGTTGCCGCAATTCTTGTCTATATGGAAAACGACGTGTCGCATACAAATGCATTGACTGCTTTTAAGAATTTTGGGCAGCTTGTATATGATTTTGGATATTCTGCTGATTTATCGTTAACGTTGGATATATTAATTAAAAATAAAAGCTCTGATGAAAATATCAAAACTGGAGTAAATAATTTAAAAAATCTTGTCCAAGACTTAGAAACCCTTCAAAATTCTCTTTTTGACGATTTTAAGCAATGGGACTACTGCAGAGTTTATAAAATTTCTGATACATCAATAATCCCCATTTGAAATTTTGATCAAAAGCAGCCTTTAATTGCATATCAAAATTTATATGATGCTATTACAGGATTTATTTCTAACGTATTTTATATTTAGGGAAAAAGCCTAATTTCTTCTGTTTATGAAAATGAAAACTATCAGGATAGTGCAAAATTTTTATTTATTAATGGATTGGGAAATATGTTTTGACATGCCAATTTTATTATGAAAGGATTGGTGGATTGCGAAACTGAAAGAGTCAGGAATTCTGGAGATAATATTAATATTCTTTTAATATGTGGGTTTGTGACCTTAGGGATGCTGGTTTTGGTGATTATAGGCTATATTATCCTTGTGTCAAGAAAATATGACGAATTTTGGAATTTTATTTTAAATCATGCCCAGTGACAAATGTTTAAGCTAAAATGTGTAGCTATAGATAGATTAGCTACCACGCATGGGGTAGAAAATACTTTGGAGGCAACTTTAGATGAGAAAAGGAACGTAGGTCTTACTCGAAAAATTAAAAGCACAATTTATTTACAATACACATGAAAAGTGATGCTGTTTTTTGCTATTGCAGCTTCTTATTATTTATTAATTTTTAATTACTTATACCCCAATCTCGACACTGCTATGATAAACCGCCCAGAATTACTTAACAACTTCATAGTAAGAAAGGCACTGCTATCAAGGTCAGCTGTTTTTTCTAAAGAAATTTACTATGACTATGCCTATTACCTTTCTCCAGACCTATATGGTTTCCCAAACTCAAGAACTATTGAAAATTGAACTATAAATCTATTAGAAGAAAAAAATGATGAAATGAAGGAGAAAAAATATTTTGATTTAATTTCTTCAGAATTAAAGCAAAAATTGTATGAAAAAAATAACTCGACACTTGAAATTTTAAATGAAGGGACCCAAGCTGCAATTGGTGTTATAATTGCAGATATTAAAAACTATGAAAATTTAGGGGTTTTAGACAGTAATGATATTTTTGAATTTTCGAGAAAAGTTAAAGCAATTCAAGATGAGATTGGGGATGAGTTTTATTTAGCAGACAGAGACTCAAAAGATATCATAAATAGTCAGCTCACTACTATTATAAATACAACAATTATTTATTCTATTGCTGTGTGTGCGCTGTTTTTCTTTTATTATTTTCCGTATTTAAATCTCCAAATCAAGCAATTGCAGCTGTTTTCAGTTCTACCAAGAATTTTACCCTCAGAGATTGATTAAAATTTTAATGCATGTTTCAAATCATTTTTTCTTTTATTAATTATATATTGAAGCAAATACAATTAAATTAAGAAAATATAACATTATCTCTCTTGAAAATGAGCATAATGTTATTGAATTATAATTTGCATATTATATATTTTATAATTATTCTTAGATAATCCTGCTAATTTTTGATAATCTATTTCTTATAACAGATTTAACTATAAAACAATTAATAAAAATATTTTTTAATAAAGCAATTAATATTAAAAGCTCATCTTTATAAACGCACAACTCTGTAAGGAGATAGCGAGCTTATTATAGGCGTTATAGCATTATTCATTTTATTAACTAATTTTGGAGTCAAGTAAAAAGGGTGTAAAATAATCATTTGTATGATAACTATTACTTTTTCACCAATTTTATTTCAAAAATTGATTATCTAAAATAGTAAGTATTTAAATGAATTATATGTAATTTTTCCTTTAATTGAATTTAATTTACTAAGCTATTTAAGCAGGCTGCATTAGACGAATTAAAAGATTTCTCAATTTTGATTTAAATAAAATAAATTATGAAATATATTGAAATTTATCTATATCTATCAAACTTACAGATTTTAAGGATCAAATGTTTACCGATCGCTTTGTAAAATAAGTTTCTTCTATGACTTTCCATATTTAATCTCCAAGAAATTATCTTAATTTATTTTAGTCTTAATAAGAATTCAGCTGACAGAAATTGCTTTAAGTCTTTAATTATCATATTTTATTGAATTTTTTGATAGTAATTCAATTATTGACTATAACCATACTGATATTAATTCATAGAAATCTTGAGCAATTCTAAAGATAAAAATATTTTTCTTTTGCTCATATAGGATTTTATAAGAATAATAAACTAATATCGAAATCTTTTTCCTAATAAATCCTCGCAGTTTTAAAAATTTTAGCTGTATTAAATTTAAGGCAGGCTCAATCTTAGCTACTCATAGATTTTATTAGGTATTTGATATAAAAACTCATTTTATGCAATTTTCTTGGTGCCTAGAATATTCAAAGATATAATTAGTTATAAAGCTGATTCAAAAATGTTATATAAAGTTTCTTGTAATATAGGCCTATGTGTAATTTTACTTCAAATTCCTCCTTACTTAATAAAACTCCTGAATTCAGTCAAAAATTAATAATTGCTAATATAACTTGTAAAATAAGAAATCAGAAAGCAGTTTTTCATTTAACACACGAATATTGAGGTATTCAAAATTAATTAAACAGCATATTTTAATATATATCCTGAATATTAGAGACTCTATTTAAGATAGAAAATTTTATCCTAGATGCAGCAGCCAACCCATTTTTATATAAAATTAATCATGTCTTTCGAATTTCATATTGACCAGAAAGAAAGTGTCCAATATAGCGATTTCTTGACGCAATCATTATTTTCAAGCCAAATCAAAACTTATTTTTATGGGTTTTTTGGAAGTCTTTTCAAAATCAAATATCATATAAAAACCAAACTAAGAGTGCAAATGCTTTATGAAGTCATTATAAATTCTGTTATGACTTTGCAACTAACAAGCTTAGTATGATACCCAGGCTTGGCTATTGAAGGATGGAAGTCATATAGAATCTTTTGAAAATGATTTGGAATTGTAAGCTATGATCAAGTATGCGCTTCTTGAAACATCATGGGATTTTGCTTTTATGGAACTTTAATTTTATTAACGATTTGCATCGGTTCATTTTGGATTTTTGGGACTTATATTTATTTTAAAAAAGAACCACCAGTATTTTTAGCAGGTTTTCCACAAAAAATTGCATTCTTTTTAACATCAGTATGCCTTATACCAAGCACAATGATTTCTCTTATGGTATTTAAATATTCTTTTTCACCAAAGCAAGGAGTTGAGGAATATGATGGATTTTCCTCAGGGCAAACTATAAATTATGGAATTCCTGGAGCAATTTTTTCAATTGTTTGTATAGGGTCACTAGTGATTATCAGTGTTTTTTCTGAGCTATTTACTTGTGATATTAAGCATTCTCATAATCGCACAAATCTTAAAGCAAGATCTTCAGCTGCTTTAGATTTCCAAAGAAGATGGTTTTATGTTTTTATGTGCTTTGCCTACACAATTTTTAGTGATTCAAATATCATAATCCACCAAATTATTTCAGCACTATATTCCATTTACTTATTCATAAAAAGCATGTTTTTTTTGCAATATTATAATATTTTTGAAAATTCAATTCAAGCATGTGAGCAGGCTTCAATTTCAGTGACTCTTTTGATTTTTATTTTTGGGAAGATAATGGATAACGCTATGATAACAGTTGTTTTCACACTTTTCCTTCAGCCAATTGTATTATATTTTACATTTATAATCACAAAAAAGAATTACCAAAATTTGCCTAAAGCTGAAATAACAAGCATAAGAAATCAGTTTGATTTTGAAAGAAAATTCAGATATTTATTAATTGATGACGATCAAGTCAGTAAAGAAAAAGTTTTAAATTTATTCAAAGAATTTTGAAATTTAAGCTTAGTCCATAAAGACAAAATATTTATTATATGAGAATTCTATTATTGCCTTTATCTTAAAGACGAAAGGTTAGCAAGAATTAAATTATCAAAAATTTCTTCGGTAAATTCTACGATTGAAGGAGACATACAAGCGTGAAGGATTTTTACGTGGCTAGCAAAAAATAAATATAAGTCATTTCCTGACATAAATTATTTACAATATTTAAAAGAGTTAGGCAGTGTTAAAAAGTTTGATGAGGAATTGTGCCATGTTCTAATTGAATTGCAATCAGAATTTTCATCAAGATCCCCAAGAATAGAGAAGCTGATTAATTTAGTCATTAGAACTTCAATTAGTATCAAAAAAACATCAGAACTTTACAAATCATTAATAGAAAAGCATAAAAATTCTGAAAGTTATGATTTATATGCCAGCTTTTTAGAGAATATTACAGGAAATAATGAAGAAGCGAATTTAATCAAAAGTAAAAAAAATAATATAAGTCCCTCTCAAAAATTCTATGATGATCGACTAGAAAAGTATGGAAAAGGGGTTGGAGTTATCCTTGTCTCTTGTGCAGTAGATTCTTTTGGTTCTATTGTATATCTTAACGAAAAAGCTGCAACCACTTTGAAAACTTCAATATCAACGATCCATGGGTCTTCCATTATGAATTTTATCCCTCCTCCGTATGATATTTCTCATGAAAAATTGATGAAAAACTTTATTTTTGACTGTACATCAACTCAGGTCTCATCTCATCAAGATTTGGTGTTTCAATGCACTGATGGATTTTTATTAGAATGTGATGCATTAATCAAATTATCAGCTTTTCATAATTCAGCTTATTTTTTGATATCATTTAAGCCCAAAAAGACATCAAGGCACATTGCATTGGTATCTGAGCAAGGATTTATAATTTCACATTCAATTGGGTTTCCATACTATTTTTCTAATGAAAAAAGCTTAAGAAATCGGTTAATTTTAGAAATCATCCCAAATTTTCTAAATTTAAAGCAGGATACTCCTTGGGGGTTTAGCCGTAATGGAAAAGAAATTGGTCTAGTGAACATAAAAAAAGAAATTCAGTCAAAAACATTAAATTTATTATTAGTAATTCATGACTCCGATGAATTAGTTAAGTGAAAATTAACAGGAGATCAAGAAATTGAAGAAATTGAGCACGCTAATAAAATCCCTGACGAAATGGACTTGTCTGTATCCAAGGAGCTAAAGTTTCAAAAATTTCCTGAAATTGAACTTTCAAGGAGAATGGTAAAATATAGTTCAATTTTATCACATAAGCTTAATAGCTCTAATGCTATAGATAATGAGGAAAATAAAGAAGAAGGAAAAGTGATGAGTAATGGATCCTCAAAGCATTCTTCAACGGTTTCAAGTGCCTTTTCTAGATCTTCAAAAAGATTGCTTTTAGAATCCAAAAAAAAAATTAGAGTTTTGCAATGGGTTTTATTTGTTGGTGTAAATAATATTTAGATGGCTTCTACGCTTGCTTGCGTTATAGGGATTTTAGCTTATATGGCGAGTGACATAGCTCATACAACAGCTATGAGTGCTTTTAGCCGCCAAGGAAACATATTATTTGATTTAGGATATTTATCAGATCTGGGCAGAACACTTGACAGAGGAAAATTGCTGAATGCAGGAGCACCTACAATGAATCTTTATTATGGTTATGTTGGAAATCTTACAGCAGCAATAGAAAATCTTCAAAATTACTTATTGAATGATTTTAAACAGTGAAATTATTGTCCATATGCACAAATAATTAGTGAACCAATTATGCCTCAATGGAACTTTGATAAATCTCCTCCAGAAATTGTATATAAAAATTTTTATGACACAATTTCAGATTTTATTTATGCTGTATTTTTCATATAGGCGACAAACTTAATTGATGATATGCAAAAAAACAGAACGTATACAAATCATATTAAATTTATTGCAGCGAACGGGCTTGGCTTTACTTTTGATTATGTAAATAGGACAATGAATGAAATTGTAAATTGCGAAGTAAATAGAGTAAAAAGCACAGGAGTAAAAATAAGTGCATTATTAATTTTTGGGTTCTGCACGCTTGGAATTCTAATGTTAATTATAAGCGGATATATTATAATGGTGTCAAGACAACATGATCATTTCTGAAATTTTGTGCTTGAAAATGCTCAGTTTTCTTTGGTTCAATTAAAAGTATCGTCCATTGATAGGCTTTTCATTGTGCATGGGATTGATTTTCAATCAGAAACTGCATCACAACAAAAAAAAAGCTATCAAAAAAAAATTTCTTCAAATTTGTATAAAAAATACATATGAAGGGTTGCTTTATTTTTTATTATAGTCTCGTCTTATTATTTATTGATTTATTGCTATTTGTACCCAAGCTGTGAAAAAAATATGATAAATCGACCACAGCTGCTTAATAATTTCAATATCAGAAGGTCTTTACTATCAAGACTTACTGTATGGGGAAGAGAAATTTCTTTTCCTTACTTAACCAATCTTTTGAGCAGCCCTTATCCTTTTGAAAGCCCTGCAAATTTACTAGATTCTACCTTAAGAGAATTAAATCTAAAAACTGAAGAAATAAAAAATGATGATTTTTTAATTTTAATGTCTGATGATTTAAAGGAAAAAATGTTTGAAAAAGGAAATGGCACATTAACTGAGCTTTTTTATGGAACAGATGCTTCAGTTACTTCTATGAAAGATGAAATTTACTATATGAAATATTGAGGATCTAAACAGTCGGGCCAGCTTGTCCCATTTTTGGCTAAAGTTGCAATAGTTGAAAGTGAGATTGGTGAAGAGTTTTTAGTAGCTGACAAAGACTCCAAGGCGGTAATAAATGAGCAATTAAAGGTAATTATCTATACCACGGTTGTTTACTCATTAGCTGTGATTTTTATGTATTTTGCTTATTATCTTCCTTACTCGGGTAATCAAATAAAGCAGATGGAGATGTTTGAGATTTTGCCAACCATTTTAACAATGGGACCTGGGTAGTTTGAATGAAAAAGGCATTTATTAATGACTTGATAGATTACGCTTCATACTTAATAAATAGATTTTTCAATATAAATAATCATATTTGAATAAGATAATTTTCATCAAAATTGCTGTATTATGAACATTGTATTTCAAAAATTGATATGAAGAATAAATTTGAAGATTTCTATATAATTCACAACAGTAAAGAGGGAAAAGAGGTGTGTTTGTTTTCAGCTGAATTAAAAATATAAAAGATACAAATTTAACTTGAATTCAATGGTAATCGCATCTAGAATCAATAAATTCTGATAAAATTTTAAAATCTACTTCCTCTCTGTAAGTTAGCAGAAGCGTTAAACTGTGAGCAAGAACAAAAATTTTATATAAATAATTATTATAATTAAATATCTTAAATTTTAAATAGTTTGCATGCATGTTAAAACAAATTTTAATTATATTTTTAATTTTTGAATGAAAATCTTACAACGACGAAAAAGGTGAAAATTTAAAGATGCATGCGTTTTATTGCGTTTTAGCTTAGGATTTTCCCCAAATTTGACAAAAGCAATAAATCCCTCCATAAACGAGCAAAAAAATTACTTGAAAAGGAAGGCGGAAGCTTGAATAAGATATATTTATTAAAATATTTTAGTAATTTTTATCTTTATATTAATTGGTGATTTTAACTTCAAAATTGAAATATTTATTTATTATTAACTTACTTTAAACAAAGCAAATGTTTTCAGGTGCAGCATGACATAAGGAGTTTATAAATAGAAAATTATCAGAGATTTTTTTTTCAAAAATTCAGAAAAATTTAGAATTTTACTAGAATAAAATAAATGTGCAGTATTTCTTTACTTGTAAGCAAAGTCTTTAATAGAGCTGAAATAATTATTAGATCTTCTCCCCTTAACCTGTGAAATATTAAGAGCTGAAAAGTAGAGGGTTCTAAACCCTCAAAGGTGCGCTCAAATTGCTTGAGCACGAGGATAAATCAGGCTAATGTGTCTCTATGCTTTCCCTATATATATTATTTGGTATTCAAAATTCTTTATGTCCTCTTGAGCATGCATTTTTATACCGTATATTAATAATTTCGTATAGGACATTAAAGATATAATGATCTTTTTCATATGCTTAACTATGAACAATTAATTATACTTTATTAAAATATATACAATTTACTTCCCGTCTAATATTTATGTAGTTACAGAATTTGGTTAAAAAATAATAATGTCTTCAGATTTTCGAATTGATGACAAAGAAAGCCTTTATTACCGTGATTTTTTATCACATTCGTTCTTCTCAAGCCAAGTAAAAACTTATTTTTATGGTTTTTTTGGAAATCTGTTTAAAATCAAATATCATATAAAAACCAAGTTGAAAGTGCAAATGCTTAATGAAGTCTTAATAAATGCTATTATGACATTACAATTAACAAGCTTAACGTGATATCCTAATTTAGATGTTGAAATGTGGGATTCTTGTAAAATTTTTTGAAATCGACTGGGAATTATGAGCTATGATGAAGTTTGTGCTGCTTGGAATATTATGGGATTTTGCTTTTATGGAACTGTAGCCTTATTGGCAATCTGTTTAGGCTCATTTTTAGTATTTGGGACTTATATTTATTTGAAAAAAGAACCTCCAGCGTTTTTGGCAAGTTTTCCCCAAAAAATTGCATTTTTTCTGACTTCAGTTTGCCTTATCCCAAGCACAATGATTTCACTTATGGTCTTTAAATATTCGCTTTGGCCTAAAGACACAGTCAAAGAATATGATGGAATTTCATCTGGAGAGACCATAAACTTCGGAGTGCCTGGAGTTGTTTTTTCGATTATGAGTATAGGTTTCCTAGTGTTTATAAGTGTTTTTTCAGAACTATTTACTTGTGACATTAGGCATTCTCACAGCAAAAAAAATCTTAAAGCAAGATCTTCAGCTGTCTTAGACTTTCATAGGAGGTGATTTTATATTTTTATGTGTTCTGCTTATATGGGTTTTGGCGACACAAATGTAATAATCCATCAAATTATTTCTGCTGTATGATCTATATATTTATTGATAAAAAGCATTATAATTTTGCAGTATTATAATGTATTTGAAAACTCAGTTCAAGCATGTGAACAAGCTTCTATTTCTATTACACTTATAATTTTTATTTTTGGAGAGATAATGGATAACGCGGTAATTATTGTTATTCTTAGTATCTTCTTACAACCTATAATATTTGTTTTTACTATTTTATTTGTAAAGAAATATTACAGCAATTTGCCTAATCGAACAAGCAGAATAAATAATCAATTTGATTTTGAAAGAAAATTTCGGCATTTTTTAATTGATGAAAATAGAGAAAATAAAGATAAAGTTTTAAATTTATTTAAGGAATATTGGAATTCGAGCTTCTTTTATAAAGAAAAACTATTTGTTCTGTGGGAGTTTAATTATTGTCTATATCTAAAAGATGAGAGATTAGCAAGAATAAAGTTATCGAAAATTTCAGCAGTAAAATCATCCATTGAAGGAGATATTCAAAAATGAAGGATTTTTACATGACTAGAAAATAAAAAGCGCAAACCATTTCCTGACATAAATTATTTACAATATTTAAAAGAGCTAAGCAGTGTGAAAAAAATTGATGAAGAGCTATGCCTTATCTTAATAGAATTGCATAATGAATTTTTATCAAGATTACCAAGAATAGAGAAACTTATTAAATTGGTAACTCGAACATCAATAGCTGTCAAACAAATTGCAGAAAGCTATAAGTCATTAACACAAAAACACAAAAATTTTGAAAGCTACGAATTATATGCAAGCTTTTTAGAGAATATAGTAGGAAATCACGAAGAAGCAAATTTAAACAATAGGAAGAAAAGTAGCATAAGTCAAAAAAATGATGAAAGACTAGAAAAATATGGGAAAGGTGTCGGGGTAATCTTAATTTCTTGTGCAAATAATAATTTTGGATCTATTGTTTACCTCAATGAAAAAGCTGCTACAAATTTAAAAACTTCAATAGCAAGTATCCATGGCGCCTCTATCATGAATTTTATTCCTCCTCCTTATGATATTTCGCATGAAAAAATAATGAAAAAGTTTATTTTTGACTGCTCATCAACCCATATATGTACTCATCAAGATTTGGTGTTCCAATGCACTGATGGATTTTTGTTAGAATGTGATTCATTAATCAAATTAACAGCATTTCATAACTCAGCTTATTATTTGCTATCATTTAAGCCTAAAAAAACATCAAGACACATTGCATTGATATCAGATGAGGGATTTATAATTTCTCATTCAATTTCGTTTCCATACTATTTTTCTAATGAAAAATCTTTAAAAAACTGATCGATTTATAAAATTTTTCCAAATTTCCAAAATTTGAAGAAAGACGTTCCTTGAATTTTAAATCATTATGGAAAAGAAATTGGGCTAATAAATTTACAAAAAGATATTAAATCAAAAATAATGAATTTCTTAGTAATCATGCACGATCCTGAAGAGCTAGCCGAATGAAAATTAAATGGAAACGAAGAAGTAGCCTCAGAAACAAATGATGAGAGACAAAATCTTGATGAAAATTATACTTCGATATCCAGAGAAATAAAGGAAAGCAATGAAAAAAAACTTCAGGATTTTCCTGACCCTTTTTATTCAAGAAAAATGGTAAGATTGAAAACAAATTGGCCTCAAAAACTTGGCAGCACTAATGTTATTGGGATAGAAGACAACAAAAATTTTGAAAAAGCAACAAGCGATGAGCCCTCAAGGCGCTCTTCGATAATTGCAAATCAATCACACACAAAATTTTCAAAATTATTGCTCGTCGAATCTAAGCAGAGAATAAAAGTTTTACAATGAGTTTTATTTATTGCAGTAAAAAATATTTAGATGTCCTCAACCATAGCTTGTGTTATTGGGATTTTAGCTTATATGGTAAGCGACATATCTCATACAACAGCAATGAGCTCTTTTAGCCGCCAAGGAAATCTCCTATACGATTTAGGGTTTTCTGCAGATTTAGCTAGAACACTTGATAAAGGAAAATTGCTAGGCGCTACAAAATCTCTACAGAACTATTATAGTTATATTTTAGGTAATCTTTCTCTTGAATTAGAAAATCTTCAAGGGTACTTGTTTGACGATTTTCGACAATGGGATTATTGTGAATATGCAAGGGTAATTAATGAGCCAATTATACCTCAATGAAATTTTGATGGAGTAAATCCTAAAATTTTATATGGAAATGTTTATGATACTGTATCAGATTTCATATATGCTGTATTTTTTATTTAGTCAAATAATTTAATCGATGATTTAAATAATAACCGAAGTTATTCAAATCACGTAAAATTTATTATGGCAAATGGGCTGGGATTTACTTTTAATTATTTTAATAAGACAATGAATGAAATTGTAAATTGCGAAGTAAATAGAGTCAAAGAAACTGGAGAAAAAATAGGAGCATTATTAATTTTTGGATTCTTCACTGTTGGAATTTTAGTATCAATAGTCACTGGGTTCATTTTTTTAGTATCCAAGAAACATGATGAATTTTGAAATTTTGTGCTTGACAAAGCTCAGTCTTCATTAGTTCAACTTAAAGCATCTTCCATAGATCGGCTTCTAATGGTGCATGGGCTCGATTTTCAATCTGAAACAAATTCTCAACTCAGAAATTCTCCAAGAAAAATTCGTTCAAATTTGTACAAAAGTTACATATGAAGAGTTTCAATATTTTTTACTATTGTTGCTTCTTATTATTTATTGATTTATAGCTATTTATACCCAAATTGTGAAAAAAATATGATAAATCGGCCAAAACTTCTAAGCAATTTCAATATTAGACGATCTTTATTATCAAGGCTTTCAGTATGGGCAAGAGAGATAGACACTCCTTACCTAATTAATCTTTTACCTTATCCTTTTCTTTTCACCAATCCTTCAAATTTATTGATATTGACCTTAGAAGAATTAACAATAAAATCCAATGAAATCGCAAAATCAGATTTCATAGCCCTAATGTCTGAAGAATTAAGAGTAAAAGTTTTTGAAAAAGGAAATTTAACAGCATCTAATGAACTTTATTCTGGGACTCAATCTGCAGTGACTTCGATTAGGGATGAAATTTATAATATCATATATTGAAATCCTTGATTTTACTTACAACACATTGTTCCTCTTTTAAGTATAGCTGCTGAAATTCAGAAAGAGATTGGGGAAGAATTTCACTTAGCTGATAGAGACTCAAAAAATATTATAAATGAGCAGCTAAATGCAATTGTCTGAACTACATCTATTTATACATTCGCAGTGGTTTTACTGTATTTCTTTTATTATTTGCCATATTTAAGGCGACAAATAAAGCAATTGGAGATGTTTGAAATTTTACCAACAATTTTAACAATGGAATCTCCTTAATTTTTATAGAGAAATAGCCATTTAATACAGTTTTGTAAAAATTATTTTATAATTAAGATTTTAATTTTAATATAAAATCTTATAAATAATAGGTTAAGCTAAATTATTATTAATGATGATCGTAATCGTTCTAGAGTTATAAAATAATTTTTATCATTAGTCTCTCATTTTCAGACAGGAAAATATATCTCAAGTATTCTTAAGCCTTATGCATTTTTTACTCTCAAAAATATAAGGATCCGCAAATTCTTAGTTAACTACAGAAATTGTTTCTAATTAAATATATTATATTAAATATAAAATTTCAGACGTCTTTGACCTTTTCTTCCAGATTAATGAAGCTCTTTGTGTCAAAAAAATATTAATTCATTTTTTCGTCTTAATGTTTTGAGCTACCTCAATATTTTCACAAACAATCCAGTGTTCAATAATTTAAGCTTAAAAATAAAGCAAAATAAAAATTTATTCTATCTAATATATAAAATAATCATTATTTCTCTTTGCTCGTAAACAGAAGCAGTTGTACCTATAGCTCAAATTGAAGTTTAAGATTCGTTTTTAGTTATGAGCTCAAATTCTTTATAATATGATTTTCATAAAATTCTTAAATTAATTTAAAAATTTAAACCTTTTTTGATGGGTAAATCAATTGAAGCAGCATATAGTAAAGTTGTTTTTTTTTATTGATAATAATTATTGAATTTCCCAATTTAGCCAGAAATGCTTTGCCATTTTAATAATTATTGTCAATGTCCTTAGATTTTCGCAATGATGACAAAGAAAGCACTCAGTATCATGATTTTTTATCGCAATCTCTTTATTCAAGCCATATTAAAACGTATTTTTATGGCTTTTTTGGAAATCTTTTCAGAGTCAAATATAATATAAAAACAAAATTTAGCATACAGCTACTAAATGAAGTCTTAATAAATGCAATTATGACTTTACAGTTAACAAGTTTGACATGGTATCCAAATTTAGACATTGAAGCCTGAAATTCTTATAAAATTTTTTGGAACAGGCTAGGGATTGTAAGCTATGACGAAGTCTGTGCTTCCTGAAATATAATGGAATTTTGTTTTTATGGGACTGCAAGTCTTTTAGGTATTTGTTTAGGGTCATTTTGAATTTTTGGAATTTATATTTATTTAAAAAAAGATCCTCCTATATTTTTGGCAAGTTTTCCCCAAAAAATTGCATTTTTTTTAACTTCAGCTTGTCTTATTCCGAGTACCATGATTTCGCTTATGATATTTAAATATTCTATTTGGCCTAAGAATAATGTTTATGAATATGATGGAATTTCATCAGGAGTTTCCCTGGATTTTGGTATTACTGGTGCAATTTGTTCCATAATTTGTATAGCGTTTATGGTACTTATAAGCGTTTTATCTGAGCTTTTTACTTGTGATATTAAGCATTCCCATAGTAAAATAAATCTTAAAGCAAGATCTTCACCTTCTTTAGATTTTCATAGAAGATGATTTTATATTTTTATGTGTTTTACTTATATAGGTTTTGGGGACTCAAATGTAATTATCCATCAAATTGTTTCGGCGATATGATCTATATATTTATTGATAAAAAACATTATTTCTTTGCATTATTATAATGTATTTGAAAACTCAATTATTGCTTGCGGATTGGCTTCAGTCTCGGTAACGCTTTTGATTCTTATCTTTGGGCAGATAATGGATAACGCGATGATAACTGTTATCTTAAGTATCTTCCTTCAGCCTATGGTATTAGTTTTTACTATATTACTAATAAGGAAAAATTATTACAGCTTGCCGAGTATGGTAGAAAATATAAAAAATCAGTTCGATTTTGAAAGAAAATTTAGACATTTTTTAATTGATGAAAATAGAGAAAATAAGATTGAAGTTTTGAATTTATTTAAAGAATATTGGAATATGAGTCTGTTTCACAAAGATAAGATTTTTGTTATGTGAGAATTTTACTATTGCCTCCATTCAAAAGATGAGAGATTGGCAAGAATTAAATTATCAAAGATTTCAACAGTAAAATCGTCATTTGAAGCTGATATTCAAGAATGAAGGATTTTTACTTGGCTAATAAATAGAGAATATAAACCATTTCTTGACATAAATTATCTGCATTACTTAAAAGAGCTTAGCAGAGTAAAAAAATTTGATAAAAAATTATGCCTTATTTTGGTAGAATTGTGTACTGAATTTTCTTCAAGAGCTCCAAAAATAAAAAAACTTATTAAATTAGTCAATAAAACGTCAAATAGTATAAAAGAGACTACAGAAAATTACAAATTAATAACAGAAAAACACAAAAATTTTGAGAGTTATGACCTATATGCAGGCTTTCTAGACAACATTATAAGCAACCACGAGGAAGCGAATTTAGTTAATAGAAAGAAAAATGGTCTAAATCAATACCAAAAATATGATGACAACAGACTAGAGAACTATGGAAAAGATGTTGGAGTAATTTTAATTTCTTGTGCAGTAGATTCCTTTGGATCTATTGTTTATCTCAATGAAAAAGCTGCTACAACTTTAAAAACTTCGATAGCAAATATTAGCGGAACGTCTGTTATGAATTTGATTCCTTCTCCTTATGATCTTATACACGAAAAAATAATGAAAAAATTCATTTTTGAGTGCACATCAACTATGGTTTGCTCTCACCAAGATTTATTATTCCAATGCACTGATGGATATTTATTAGAGTGTGACACCCTAATTAAATTATCAGCATTTCATAACTCAGCTTATTTTCTTTTATCATTTAAACCAAAAAAGACATCAAGGCATGTCGCTTTAATATCAGATGATGAATTTATTATTTCTCACTCAATTTCATTTCCATATTATTTTTCTAATGAAAATTCTTTAAAAGATAGGCATATTTCTAATATTATCTCATATTATCAAAGTATCAAGAAAGGTGTCCCTTGAATTTTTACACATAATGGTAAAGAAGTTGGATTATTAGTCAAAAATAAGGCAATTAGATCAAAAAAATTGAATTTATTATTAATTGTGCATGATGACAATGAATTAGCTAAATTAAAATCAAAAGGAGATCAAGAAAGCATGGAATTGATAACTGATATACAAAACAGTTATCAAAATGACATCTCTCAAGAATTGGGAATGAAAAATACTGATAAGCTTAAGAATTTTCCTAATTCATTAATTTCCAGGAAAAAAGTGAAATTAAATTCAATTTCACCTGGAACAGTTGATAATACTGCTCTTGCAATTGAGGAAAATAAAATTGAAGAAAAAATGAGCAGTGAAGACCCTTCAAAATATTCTTCAACATTTTCATCTTTTTCAAAAAAACTTCTTATGGAATCCAAGCAAAAAATTCGAATTCTTCAATGGGTGCTATTTTTTATTGTAAATGTTATTTAGATGTCTTCGGCTATTGTAATTGTGATAGGAATTTTAGCTTACATGATAAGCGATGTAACTTATACAACCTCAATGAGCTCTTTTTATCGATATGGCCATCTTTTATTTGATTTAGGATGAATGTCAGACTCAGCAAGAGCTATTGATAAAAATATTATATTAAACGGAGCAAAAGAGCAGTTATACACTTATATCTATAGATTGGAAAATTCTACAGCTGAATTGGAAGATATCCAATTGTACTTACTTGACGATTTTCACCAGTGAGATTATTGTCCATATGCAAAAATTATTAAAGAGCCAATTATGCCCCAATGAAATTTTGAAAGTGCCCATCCACAAATTATATATAAAAATTTTTATGATACTGTTTCGGATTTTATATATGCTGTAATTTTTATTTAGGCCACAAATCTGCTTAATGACGTCAAAAATAATAAGACCTATTCTGACCACATTAAATTTCTTGTCTCTAACGGACTGGGCTATACTTTTACTTATGCTAATATGACAATGAATGAAATTGTAAAATGTGAAGTAAATAGAGTAAAGCACACAGGAAATAATATAGAAGCTCTATTAATATTTGGATTTTGCACACTTGGAGTTTCAGTTCTTATTATGGCGGGATATGTTATGATTGTATCAAAAAAACATGATGAGTTTTGGAATTTTGTGGTTGACAGAGCACAGTTCTCGCTAGCTCATTTAAAAGGATCTTCAATTGATCGACTTTTTATAGTTCATGGAATTGATTACCAGTCTGATGCAGGCTTAGAGGCAGGACGCTCTAGAAAGAAAATAAAATCAAATTTGCATAAGCATTATATATGGAGAATAATGATATTTTTTGCAATTGTAGCTTCATACTATTTGTTAATTTTTTGTTATTTATATCCAAAATGTAAAGAAAATATGATAAACCGGCCAAAGCTGCTTAGTAATTTCAATATAAGAAAGTCTTTAATATCAAGATTATCTGTTTTTGCCAGAGAAATAACGTCGCCTTACTGAAATAATCTTTTGCCTCACTCACAACCCATGAAAAATGCTATCGATTCATTGAATGAAACTTGATATGAATTGAATAAAAAATCAAACGAATTAACCCAAAAAAAATTTTTAGATTTGATGTCAGATGAGTTAAAAACAAAAATATTTGAAAAAGGAAACAACACATTTAGTTATCTTCATTTTGGGTCACAATCTGCAGTATTCGCAATTGCAGATGAAATTTATAATATTTTATACTGAAAAGTTGTAGCCACTTACACGCTATACCCTTTTTTAATAAAAGTTGCAGAAGTTCAAAATGAAATAGGCTTAGAATTTACATTAGCTGATAGAGACTCGAAAAGTGTGATAAATGATCAATTAAAAGTAATTATTTTTACAACAGTTTTTTATTCACTAGCTGTTGTTTTGTTATACTTTTTATATTATTTGCCTTATTTGAATATCCAAATCAAAAAGCTTGAGAGGTTTGGAATTTTACCCACAATTTTAAGTATGGAATCTGACTAATGAATTTTAAGAATTTTTGTATTTTATATAAATATTTATAAATAAATCATTTTAGCTTAAGTTTAATTGAGACACAGCAGTTACATAAAATACTTTAAAATTTTAAAATTATATATGGATGTAATGCTTTGAGCATATGAGCTATTAACTAAACTTTTAGAATACTCTTTTAAGATAATTTAAAAGATTTAGAGGATATATTTATTAGCTTAATAAAATTAAATTAAAATAATTTTTAGCATTTTATACTAGGAAATTTAAAGTCTGTAAAATTTGTTTTCTTAATTTTTACATACCATAATAAAAGTAATAAATTGAGCTTCAACAATTACAGATTTTTGGGATGCCTCTGTTATTATTTTCCTTTATAAAGTGGACTCATGAACCCATTTTAAGATAAAAAATAATAATGTCATTCGATTTTTCTATTGATGATAAAGAAAGCAGCGAAAATCACGATTTTTTATCGCAATCATTATTTTCAAGCCAAATTAAGACCTATTTTTTTACAAATTTTGCTAAGCTTTTTAAGGTCAAGTATCATACAAAAACAAAATGAAATAAGCAGATGATCAATGAAATATGTATAAATACAATTATGATTTTACAACTAACAAGCTTAATATGATATCCAAATTTGGATATTGAAGAGTGGGATACTTATAAAATTTTTTGAATTCGATTAGGGATTGTAAGCTATGATGAAGTTTGTGCTTCTTGGAATATTATGGGATTTTGCTTTTATGGAACCATAACTTTACTATTAATTTTTATAGGTTCATTTTGAGGTTTTGGAATTTATTTAAAAAAAGACCCACCTGCGTTTTTGTCAAGTTTTTTTCAAAATATTGCTTTTTTGCTGACTACAGTTTTACTCATCCCTAGCACTATGATTTCCCTTACAGTTCTTAAATATTCTATATCTCCTTCATCAAATCAGGAATATTCTTCAAATGAAACAATGAATTTTGGAATTCCTGGAGAAATTTGTGCAATTATTTGCATATTTTTATTGATGCTAATAAGCAGCTTTTCTGAATTATTTTCGAGTGATATTAAGCACTCTCATAGTAAAAAAAACCTTAAAGCAAGATCTTCATCTAGCTTAGACTTACAAAGGAGGTGATTTTATATGTTTATGTGCTTTACATATGTAGGCTTTGGAAACTCAAATGTATTAATTCATCAAATTATTTCGGCTGTATTATCTATTTATTTATTTATAAAAAGTATCATTGTTTTACAATATTTTAATGCCATTGAAAACTCTATTTTTGCATATGGGTTTGCTTCAATCACAACTACAATTTTAATATTTATATTTGGGCAGATAATGGATAACGCCATGATAATTGTTATCTTTAGTATATTCCTTCAACCTATAGTATTTGTCTTTACTATTTTAATAATTAAAAAAAATTATTGCCATTTGCCAAATATTACAGAAAATTTAAAAAATCAGTTTGATTTTGAAAGAAAATTCAGACATATTTTGGTTAATAAAAATCAAGATAATAAGGTAAATGTTTTAAATTTGTTCAAAAAACATTGAAATTTAAGTCTATTCCAAAAAGACAAGCTATTTGTGGTATGAGAATTTTACTATTGCCTATATCTAAAAGATGAGAGATTAGCAAGGATCAGATTATCAAAGATTTCAACAGTAAAATCTTCTTTTGAAGCTGATATACAAGTATGAAAGGTTTTTACCTGGCTAGCAAATAGAAAAAATAAGCTATTTCCTGATATAAAATATTTGCATTATTTAAAAGAGTTTAGCTGAGCTAAAAAAATTGATGAAAAATTGTGTTTTATTTTGGTAGAATTATGTACTGAATTTTCATCAAAATCACCCAAAATCGAAAAGCTTATTAAATTGACCAATAAAACATCAAGCAGTATTAATGATATCACAGAAAATTATAAACTATTAACTGAAAAACACAAGAATTTTGAGAGCTATGAATTGTATGCAAGCTTCTTAAAAAAAATTGCAAATGATCACGACGAAGCAAATATAATTAATAGAAAGAAAAATGGTATAAACAATTTTTATAGTCAAAATAATGATGATGGTATATTAGAAAACTATGGAAAAGGTGTTGGAGTTATCTTGATTTCCTGTTCAAAAGCTTCATTTGGATCTATTATTTATCTCAATGAAAAAGCAGCGTCTATATTAAAATCTTCAATATCAAATATTTATGGGACTTCTTATATGACTTTAATACCTCCGCCTTATGATCTTATGCATGCAAAATTAATCAAAAAATTTATTTCTGAGAGTGTATCAACCCATATTTCATCGCATCAAAATTTAATTTTCCAGTGCTCTGATGGATTTTTACTAGAATGTGATACTTTAATTAAGCCATCCGCATTTCATAATTCCCCTTACTTCTTATTATCATTTAAGCCAAAAAAGACATCAAGACACATAGCTTTAATTTCTTATGAAGGATTTATAGTTTCCCATTCAATTTCTTTCCCTTGCTATTTTTCCCATGAACAATCTTTAAAAAATCGATTGATTTCCGAGATTATCCCAGATTATCAAAATATGAAAAAAGGCATACCATGGGTTGTTAATCATAATGGTAAAGAATTAGGACTTGTAAGTATCACCAAAAATATAAAATATAGAGAAGTCAATTTATTCTTGGTAATTCATGACCATGAAGAATTATCTAAATGAAAATCAAAAGGAAGAAGAAATAGAGACCAAGCAGAAATGACATATGATAAACAAGCTATAGATGAAAATGATGCATCAGTGTCCCAAGACTTGACACATAATAGTGCTGAAATTAATTTTTTGAAAATTCCTGATTTTGCAAGGACAAGAAGATCAGTAAAATTGAAAACAATACATGCTAGCACAATGAATAATACAAGTGTTAATGGCTTTGAAGATCAAAGAGCGAATGAAAAATTGACAAGTGAGGAGCCATCAAAACCTACTTCTACGTTTTCGTCATTTTCTAATTCAAGCTTTTCCCAGAGTCTGCTTTTAGAATCCAAGAAAAAAATTAGAATTCTTCAATGGGTACTTATTGCGATTGTAAAAATTATTTAGATGTCTTCAACTATAGTAATAGTTATAGGTATTTTAGCTTATATAATAAGCGATGTGACTTATACAACTAAAATGAGTTCTTTTAATCGCCTAGGTCACCTTCTATATGATTTTGGGTTATTTACAGATATATCAAGAGCGATAGACAGAACCATTATTTTAAAAGGAGCTAAAGAACAGATAGATAACAATGTTTATAAATTGGGGAATCTTACAGTTGAGGTAATAGATCTTCAAACACATGTATTGGATGATTTTAGCCAATGAGACTATTGCTCATATGCAAAAATAGTTAACGAGCCAATTATGCCGCAATGAAATTTTGAAGATGCTTTTCCAAAAATTATATCCAAAAATTTTTATGATACTATAACAGATTTCATATATGCTGTAATTTTTATTTAGTCAACGAGCTATATTGATGATATAGGCAGCAATCAAAACTACTCAAGGCATCTTCAATTTATTGTGGCAAATGGGATGAGCTTTTCTTTTGATTATGCAAACATTACCATGAATGAAATTGTAAATTGTGAAATAAATAGAGTAAAAAAAACAGGAGAAAAAATAGATGCTTTATTAATGTTTGGATTCGGGACTCTTGGAGTTTTAGTGCTGACTATCATTGGTTTTGTAATTCTGGTATCAAAAAAACATGATGAATTTTGAAATTTTTTTATTGAAAAAGCACAGTCATCTGTAGCTCAGCTGAAAGGATCTTCTATCGAAAGACTTTTAAATGTGCATGGGGTTGATTATCAATCGGAAATAAATTGGGAAGCACAAACTGGCTTTAGAAGGAAGAAAATAAAATCAAATTTGCATAAGCGCTATATATGGAGAGTAATGATATTTTTTGCGATTGTTACTTCTTATTATTTATTGATTTTTTGGTATTTGTATCCAAATTGCGAAAAAAATATGATAAATCGGCCAAAATTGCTTAGTAATTTTAATAGTCGAAGATCTCTCTTATCAAGGCTGTCTGTTTTCGCACGTGAAACATGACTGCCTTATTGAAGATATCGTTTGCCTTTATCTTATCCATTAGAAAATTCTTTTAACTTATTGCTTTCAACTTGAAAAGAACTAAGTATAAAGGGAAAAGAGATGAGAACAACTAGTTTTTTAGAATTAATGTCTCAAGAGCTTAAAGAAAGAATATTCGAAAAAGGAAATAGCACCTTAGATGACCTTCATTTTGGGTTAAGATCTGCATTGATTTCTATTAAAGATGAGATTTATAACATTTTATATTGGACAAACTTTTCCCCTTCGGTTATGCTTCCATTCTTGGATAGAGTCGCAAAAATTGAAGATGAAATTGGCTTAGAATTCGATTTAGCTGACAGAGACTCAAAAAATGTTATAAATAGCCAACTAAATCAAATTATTTACACAACTGTTATTTATTCAATAGCTGTAATTTTGCTTTTATTTTTGTATTATCTCCCATATTTGAACAAGCAAATTAAGCAATTAGAGAGGTTTGGGACACTTTCAACCATTTTATCAATAGAATCAGATTAGCTCACAGCGAACTTTTTCTTAAAAATTAGAAAAATTCAATTTTTGAGAAAATCAAAAATATGGTTAGAGCCTAAATAGTTTTTAATAATTTATTTAATAGTTTCTCTTTCTTAAGCCTTCTATAAGAAATTGCTTTTAATAAATACAGAATCAATAACACTTTTAGAATCCAAATTTCATTAAAATTTAATTTGCTTCCAGAACATATTACAAGAAATTTAATAGAAAAATTACTGATCATATTGACAGCTCCATATTCTTTACGAAATATTTGTAAATTTCCTTAATTTTTTATTAGAAATGGAACTTAATTATTCAACCAGATATTAATGAATTTAATCACTCATTAATAAATAATTGTCTCATGTCAAGAGACCTAGATATCGCAACAAAAGAAAACAGTGATTTCCATGTATTTTTATCCCAATCTTTATTTTCTAATAGAATTAAAGAATATCTATATGGGTTCTTTGGGCAGCTTTTCAAAACAAAATATAGCCATAAAGTCAAGTTCAGAGTCCAGCTTCTATACGAGCTTCTTATTAATTTTACCTTTATTTTGCAGCTTTCTCCTTTATGGTGATCTCCAAGTATGAAAGCATCAGGATGAAGCTCATATAGAGGGTTTTGACAAGGAATTGCCTTTGTCAGCTATGATGAAGTTTGTGCTTATTTTTCAATTATGAACTTTTGTTTGTATGGAACGATTTTTTTGATAGGGTCCTGCATTGGGTCATTTTTGATATTTGGATTTTATATTTACTTTGGAAAAGAAATCCCATTGATACTTTCCATTTTACCTCGAAAAATAGCTGTACTTTTGACTACTGTTTGCATTATTCCAAGTACGATGATTTTTGTTATGATGATAAAGTACTCAATAGTAAAATATGAAAAAATCCAAGAATATGCAGGAGAAATGTCATCCAGTGTATATAACTATGGAGTATGAGGGGTTTTTCTAGGTCTTTTTTGCCTCTGGGCTTTAATTTTTGTAAATATTTTTAGCGAGTCATTTAGCTGTGATATGAAGCATTCCCATTCACAGAGGAATTTAAAAGCTCGGTCATGTGCTAGTTTTGACTTGCAAAGAAGATGGTTTTATATGATTATGTGTATTTTATATGTTTCATTTGGGAACTCTGATCATGCATTTGCCTACCAAATAGTTTTACTTATGGGCTCACTATATCTTTTTTCAATATGTGTTAAATCAGCACAGTATTTTAACGTAATTGAAAATGCTATTCAAGCTTGTAACCTAGCGGTGATTTCTTCTACGCTACTCTTTTTTATTTTCGCACAAATTTTGGACAATGCTTTAGTCATCATGCTATTTACTTTCTGCATATTACCTATTATAGTCTATCTTACTACAATTATGGTAAATAAGAAGTATCAAAACTTACGAAAAAATCCAAATATTCCTATAAATCAATATGAATTTGAAAGAAAATTTAGGCATCTCCTCAGTGGTGAAAAAGCCACAAATAAATCTAAAATTTTGAATTTATTTTTGAAATTTTGAAAAGAAAGCCAATTTATTAAAGATAAATTGTTTATTATATGAGAATTTAATTTTTGTCTTGACATATTAAAAGATGAAAGACTTGCAAGAATTAAGCTCTCAAAAATTGCTTATGCAAAGTCTTCATTTGAAGGCGATGTGCAGGAATGAAGATTATTCAATTGGCTTGTTAGGAAAAAACACTCTTCATTTCCTGATACAAGCTATTTAGAATACTTAAAAGAATTTAGTAGGATTAGAAGCCAAGATGAAGAACTTTGCATGATTCTGACTGAGCTACAAGCTGAGTTTTCATTAAAAAAGCCAAGGATCCAAAAATTGGTAAATTTAGTGAGGAGGTCGGCCCAGCATATTCTTTATGTATCAGATGGGTACAAAAATTTGATAGAAAAATACAAAAAATTAGAAGCTTTTGAAATATATGCTAGCTATCTTGATGACATACTTAGTTATCATGAAGAAGCAAAAGTTGTTATAAGGAAGAAAAACGGAATTAATTTTTTTAATATAAATCGAGATACAAGAAGCTTAGAAAATTATGGAAAAGATCTAGCTGCAATTCTTGTTTCTTGCTCTGATGAAAACTTTGGAACTATTGTATATATCAATGAAAAAGCTGCTCAGGTACTGAAATCAACGGTTGGAAATATATTGGGATCTTCTATTATGAATTATATTCCTCAACCTTATGATTCTTTGCATGAAAATCTGATGAGGAATTTTATCCTTCAGTGCGATTCAATATCACTATCAACTCATGAAAAGCTTTTTATCCAGAGTCACAGCGGGTATATAGTTGAGTGCAATTTTTTAATAAAATTGACAGCTTTTCATAATTGCGCTTATTTTTTAATTTCATTTAGACCTATTCCAAATATAAGAGAAATAGCTTTAATTACTGATGGAGGTATTATTATGGCTCATACCGAACTCTTTTCATATTATCTTGGCCATCAAGAAAAGAACTTAAAAAATAAGCATTTATCTGAGTTTTTGCCTTTTTGTAATATAGAAAATTTGCATGATTTTGAGCCATGAATTCTCCCGTATGGATTGAATGAGTTGCTTCTAGTTAAAACAAAAAAGCAGTTAAAAAATATTTCCTTAAGCATCCTTATTCTAATACACGATGAGCATGAAATAAAAAAATGAAAAGAAGGCCAATCAGAAGACATTATTAAGCACTTAGGCTCATTCCAAATGCCTACAGAAGATAGCGAAACAACTAATAGCATTGTGCCAATTTTTCCAAAGCAAAAAATTTCTGAAGTAAAATTCCACTCAATGAACTCTCAATCAACCTCCACAAAACTAGTAGAAAAAACGGAAACTGATATTTTTGCTCGCTCAGATGAAACTTATATTGATCAAGGATACGAAGAAAGTCAGCCCAACGACAAAAGATCAAATTCATCAAAGGCATCTTCAATTAAAAACCCAGCTGCAGAATTATTAAACCATTCAGAAAAATTATTGTCAAACACAAAACGAAAAATAAAAATATTACTAATTGTGTTGTTCATTGTGGTAAAAAATATTTAGATGTCGTCTGTCATTATAACAGTTGTTGGGATTTTGGCATATATGAAGAATGACGTATTACATACAAATGCATTAGGTTCGTTTAGACATTTTGGGGATTTAATTTACGAGTTTGGCGTTTCAGCAGACTTATCACTTACTTTGGATACATTGATAAAAACTGATAGCTCTTATGAAAAAATTGACAAAGTTGCAGACAGCTTAGAAGGTTTAGTTTTAGATCTAGAATATTTGCAGGAATCAATTTTTAAAGATTTTGAGCAATGAAGCTACTGCAAAAGTTATGAAATTACAGACAGATCAGTGATTCCTTTATGAATTTTTGATGAAAAAATTCCAGAAATTTTGTTTAATAACTTGTACGACGCTATAACAAGATTCATTACAAACGTATTTATTATATAGGGAAAAAATGTAATTGCTTCTGTTCGACGAGAGAAAAATTATGAAAAATATGCAAAATTTTTATTTGTAAATGGCTTAGGAAACATGTTTCATTATTCAAATCTGACGTTGCAAGAATTAGTTGACTGTGAAGTCGAAAGAGTAAAAAGCACAGGAAAAATGATTAATATTCTTTTGCTATTCGGGTTTGGCACTTTAGGGATTTTAGTTTTAGTAATTGTGGGGTATATAATACTCGTATCAAAAAAATATGATGAATTTTGGAATTTTATTTTAAACCGTACACAATTGCAAATGATTATGATAAGATGTGCTGCTATTGATAGGCTAGCAACAACCCATGGAGTAGAAAACACTTTTGATGTAAATTTAGATGATAAAATAAAGCCAAATTATATAAGAAAAATCAAAGGCACCTTATATAAAGAGTATATAAGAAGACTTATGATATTTTTTGTTATTGCTGCATCTTATTACTTATTAATTTTCAACTATTTATACCCAAATCTAGACCAAACTATGATTAATCGTCCAAAACTGCTTAACAATTTCATAATCCGAAGATCCCTGCTATCAAGATCATCAATTTTTTCCCAAAAAAATTATCACGATTTCTATTATTTCTTAATTCCAGATCTCTATGCTTCGCCAAATTCAGAAGCAATCAAGGACCTCACCATAAAAAAATTAAAAGAAAAAAATACTGAAATAAATGATCACAAATTTTTTAATTTAATTTCTTCTGAATTAAAACGAAGATTATATGAGAAAAATAACGCAACAATTAAAGAATTAAAAGAAGGGACTCAGGCTGCTATTGATGTAATTATTCGAGATATTGAAAATTATGGAAATTCAAGCTATGCTTATGAAGACAGTATTTTAGAATTTTCAAGTAAAGTTAAGGTAATTCAAGATGAGATAGGAGAAGAGTTTGATTTAGCTGATAGAGATTCAAAAAATATTATAGACAGCCAGCTGAACACTATTATAAACACCACAATTATATATTCAGTAGCTCTGAGTGCTTTATTTTTCTTTTATTATTTCCCATATTTGAACTTACAAATGAATCAACTTAAACTCTTCGCGGTATTGCCAAGCATTTTGCCTACACAAATTGACTATTAAATATTTGATAATTACTAAAATTTGTGAAAAATATGAAATTTATTAATTGATAATTAAATTAACGTTTTTCAATATAAGTGATAAATATTAAAATATAAATGTAAATTAATTTCTATTAATTATTTATTCACCTCAGTTGAATATTTATAAAATTAAGCAATACCAGTTTTTAAGAGCTTTTTCCAGAATTTCATTTAGTTTTGTTTATAAATTCTAATTTTAGAAAAAATTTTTATAGCCAAAGCAATTTGCAATGAAAAATTTATATTTGACTTTATGAAAAGTTTTATGTACGTTATAAACTTTAGCGTTGTAAATTGGTAATTATTCTATATATTTTTAAGTAGCAACTACTATTTTATAATCGATATAAGAAGTCTTTAAGGTAAAATAATAATCACCTCTTGTCTAGTCCAGATTGAAAACAGATTTATCAAAGCAATAAAATCTTTTCATGTTTGTTAAGCAAGATTATCAAATAAATTAATGATAAGCAGCCTAGTTGGCTGGGAACTAGAATCATCAAGTTCCCATGGTCTTTTTGCCCACTCAAATATCCCAAACAAGCTGAAAATTAATTTTTATGGTTTATTTAGCAGCATTTTCAAGCCAAAATACTCCCAAAAGATTCATGTAAAACATCAACTATTTTACGAAATTTTAATCAATACAATTTTTACTTTACAAGCTATATCACTAGCATGATACCCGAAGATGAGCATCACTGATTGGGCTGCTTACGAAGATTTTTGGAAAATTTTAGGCTTTATTAGCTATGACTCTGTGTGCGCTGACTTAAATATCATGAATTTCTGCTTCTATGGAACCGGGCTTCTCATTGCTGCAGAAATGATATTTATAATCATTTTTGGGTATTTTAAGTATCTCAGCAAAAGACCACCAACTATTTTTAGCTTTTTAACAAGAAAGAATGCTCAACTTTTGTCAACATTTTGCTTGATTCCGAGTATGAACATTATGCTTGCAATATTGAAGTATTCCCTTATAAACGCATATAAAATTGATGAGTATAATAGAAAAATTGTCACTGGAGACATAAATTATGGCTATATAGGGATTATAATCCCAATGTTTGCAATTTTGATATTAATTACTCTCAATTTTTTATCTGAAGTTTTTTCTTGTGACATGAAGCATTCCCATTACAAAAAAAATATTAAAGCAAGATCTTCGTCTGAGCTGGATTTACAAACAAAATTTTTTTATGTGATTTTATGCATTTTTTATTTTTCATTTGGAGAGAGTAATGCTATTAGTCATCAAATATCTTCATTGATAATTTCATTATATTTATTAGCCAAATGTACAATTTCTCTGCCATATTTCAATGTGACTGAAAACTGCATTAAAACTTCCACATTTGCAATGATTTCTTTGAATTTGCTCATTTTTCTCCTTGGGAGAGCTTTAGATAATTCCATGATAATATTGGTTTTCAGTATTTTTTTACAGCCAATAATGCTATTCATTTCTATTAAACTTGTTTTTTCTAATTACAAAAATTTATCAAATTCCAAAAAGTTTCTAAAAACTCAGTTTGATTTTGAAAAAAAATTTAGAAATTTACTAATAAATTGCAGAAATGAAGAAAAAATCAGCACTTTAAATTTATTTAAAAAATATTGAAAATCAAGCCTATTCCAAAAAGATAATATTTTTATTATTTGAGAATTTAATTTCTGCCGATCAATCTTAAAAGATGAAAGATTGGCAAGAATAAAATTTTCAAAAATTAAAAAGGCTAATATATCATTAGAAGGAGAAATTCAGGAATGAAGAATATTTAATTGGCTTAGCAGAAAAGTTAAATGGTTCCCAGAGTATGAATTTTTGCTATTTTTAAAAGAATTTAGTAGAATAAAATTCAAGGATGAAGACCTCTGTAATGTGCTAATAGAGCTGCAAGGTGAGTTTAGCTCTAGAATGCCAAGAATACAAAAATTAATTAATTTGGTAAATAGAGCAGCTATTGGCATTGGCGAAATAAAAGAAGGATACCAGAAAATTATTAAAAGGCATAAAAATGTGGAAGCTTATGAGTATTATGCGAGTTTTCTCGAAGGGATTATGAATAATACAGAAGAAGCTAATTTGGTAAAAAGTGAAAAAGATTGAATAAATCAGCATGGCGAGCTAAATGAACATCAAGGCCTAGAAAAATATAGCAGAGATATAGGAATTTTGCTTATTTCATGCGAAGAATCAGACTTCGGGATGATTGCATATATAAATCAAAAGGCTGAACAAATTTTAAAAGTTTCCGCAGAAAACGCATATGGGAGTTCTTTAAGTAATTTTATGCCTCAGCCTTTTAATGAAAATCATAAAAATTTAATGAAAAATTTTTACAAAGAATGCGAGTCGACTGAAATTTTTAATCATGAAAGATTATTTTTACAAACAAATGATGGATTTTTAGTCGAGTGCCAAATGGTAATAAAAATTACTGCGCTTCATAATTCTGCATACTTTTTAATCTCCTTCGAGCCAAGACCCCCTACTCGGCAAATTGCATTAATTTCCCAAGAAAATATCGTTCTTAGCCACTCAGAGAATTTAATGCAATTTTTAAAAAAATCAATAAAATATGCTCACAATATGCATCTTCAAGAAATATTGTCTAATATGAATATTCATAACATTCAAAATAACACTCCATTAGTTTTCAAAGTTAATGGCAAAGAAATTTTACTTGTTCGCATCACAAAAATTATAAAATCAACTCCTTTTCATGTTTTACTAATAATTCATGATAAATACGAAATTCAAAAGTGAAAACAAGGAGAAGCTGAAGAGCAGCTTGGAAATTTTGAAAATTTAGGGATAAATAATGAGATACCTAATTGGAGAATTTTAAATCAAAGAGATTCTAATGGGCATCCTTTTTCTGTTGAATACGAAGGGTCTCGTATGAGAGAGATCAGTTTATTAGCAAGTCCAGATAATTTGATTCAGGAAAATAAAACTGATAATCAATCAGGTGTTGAATCGAAGCTTTCTTCATTAAGGATGAGAAATAGTAAAAATGCAAATTATAGCAAATTTCTACTGCAAAATTTAAAGAAAAAAATCAGAATTTTTCAAACGGCTTTATTTATTATTGTAAGAGAAAATTAGATATTAGCTGTTGTTATCACGATGATTGCAATTTTAGCTTATATAATATCCGATGCTTCAAATACTTCAAAAATGAGTTCCCTTGGAGATCTAGGACAGCTTCTATACGATTTAGAGGCAGTCTCAGATTGCACCAGAGATTTATATTGGGAAGTCAGAAATAGCAATTTTTCTCAAGTTCAAAAAGATTTGAATTATAAAAATTTGCAAAGCCTGTTAAATCAGCTTCAAGACATTGAAAATAGTCTTTTAACTGATTTTGATCAATGAAGATACTGTGAAAGCTCAAAAATAATTCATGAAAAATTGATTCCGTTATGGATTTTTAATGAAGAGAAACCATATATTGAATATTATAACCTTTACAATACTGTTTTGAAATTCATATATAGCGTATTATTTATTTAGGGTTTTAAAATGCTGGATGATTTGCATGAAGATTATGATTTGTCTTCTGAAATGAAATTTTTAATTGTAAATGGACTTTCATATGTATTTGAGTATATTGATTTGACAATAAATGGTATTGTAGATTGTGAGATAAATAGAATCAAGCTGGCTGGAAAGTATATTAACACCTTTATTATGGTAGGATTTTCAATAATTGGGCTATTAGTATTAGCTCTATGCTGATTTATAACCTTTGCAGCTAAATCATATGATCAATTTTGAAATTTCATGCTTAATAATGTCCAATTATCTTTATCAAATCTAAAAGCATTCTCGATTGACAGACTAACGATAGTGCATAGAATTGAATATACAAGAGAAGAAAACTCAGGCTTTACCTCAAATCGCCATCATCAACACAAAATAAAATCAAATTTATATTTAGCCTATATTTCAAGAATTTTGATATTTTTTGCTATAGCGGGCTCATATTATTTTTTGGTCTATTTTCATTTATATCCAAATTGCCAAACTCTTATGATAAATCGTCCATTATTAATAAATAATTTTAGTCTCTTTAGAACTTTACTTTCAAGGCTTGATATTTTTGCTAGAGATATGAGATATCCTATTTTTGTAACTGAATTTAAAGATTTTTATGATTTTCCAAATTCTCAGACAATGGCTGATAATACTTTTGAAATTTTAAAAGCAAAAAGAAAAGAAATAAAAACAAAAAATTTTTCAACTTTGATGTCACAGGAGTTATTAAATAGAATCTATAAAAGCAATAATTCAACTGCAGAGGTATTAGGATACGGAACTGATGCTTCTATTGATGATATTATTGATGAAATATATAGCCTTTTCTATAAAAATTTAATTAAATCTGATGAGCTAAGCCAATATTCTGAAAAATTGAAGAATATCCAAGATGAAATTTTAACAGAATTTTTTCTTGCCGACCGGGACTCAAAAAATATTATTAATAGAGAATTGGATGCTATTATTGAGTCTACAATATTTTACTCACTAGCTATTTGTTTATTGTATTTCATTTATTATTTGCCATATTTTAATCGTCAAATAAAGCAACTAAGCAGATTTGCAATACTCCCAACAATATTAGAGATGAATGCTGAATTTACATAAATAACTAATTGGCTAAGTCTCTAATTATCATTTTATATAAATTTTTAGTTAAAAATAAATAATATTATACGAGTTATTTAGAGATCGGATCCGACTTGCAAAATACTTGGGAGGATTGATAATAAATTGAGCTGCTTGATTTCTTTATTTATTGAAGGGAAATAGTAAAAACAAAACAGCACAAGTAGAGCTACAGAATAAAAAACAGATGCATAAATAATCACCTTTACTTGTGAATTAATGATGTTTTTGGAGTCATGGTTAGCCATTTGATACTCCAAATTTATTTGATTTTCAATGCATGTAAGATTATATAAAAGCTCTTCCATTTCCTCTTTTGAAACATTTTTATTAGCAATATCATAAAGGTCATATTTTGCGACTTCTATACTTGTAAATGATCCAAAACTCAGCTCTGGATTTCCTTTTATTTCTTTATATATTTCATCTCTTAATTCTTTTGACATTAAATTCGAAAATTCTTGTTTTCTTAATTCTTCATTTTTGTCAAAAAGGATGGTTGCAGAATTATTTAACATAATTTTAGGGTCTGCGAAGTCATATATGGTTGGGAATGTTTCTTTTAGGTATGAAGATGAGATTTCCCTAGCAAAAATTGAAACTCTTGATAATAAGGATCGTCTAAAGTTGAAATTATTTAACAGCTTAGGACGATTTATTAAGGATCTTTCGCATTCAGGGTATAAATATAGCTCGACTAATAAATAATAAGAAAGTGTGATAGCAAAAAAAATCAGAAGCCTTACTGTATATTTTATATAAATTTTGGTAGCAACCCTTCTTTTGATTTTGTAAAAATTTCTGCTAATATTATCGTCACTTTTATATTCAATACCATGAATTGTCAATAGTCTATCAATAACTGCACTTTTCAATAATAGCAAAGAAAACTGCGCATTATTTAGCAAAAAATTTCAAAATTTATCATAATTTCTGGACAATAGGACAATAAACCAAAAAATTATCCCAACTCATATAGAAGTAGCAATAATTCCAGCTGTTAAAAATAGCACGACATTCAGTCCTATCATTTTTATTTTATCTATTTCACATTCTTCTATGTCCTTGATAGCATTTTCAGCATACTTATAAGCAAGTCCTAGGCCATTTATAACCAAAAAATTTGCATGCTCTTTATAATTTATTTTATTTGATTTAACATCACTAAGCATATTTTGTCCCTAAATAATTTTTACATGATAAATAAAATCTCCTATCATGTTATAAATATTTTCGTTTACTATTTTTGCCTTCTTTTCCTCAAAGTTTCATAATGGAATTTTATGGTCTGTTGCTATATCATAAGCTTTACAATATTTTCGGTCATCAAAATCAGACATGATGCTGTTTTGAATATCAATTAATGAAAGAATTGTATTTTCTAGCTTTTTTGTATCCAAAGATTGAGAATTCGCTTGCATTTCTATATCTAAAGCACTCGAAAAATCTGCTGAAAGCCCTAAATCATACAGGAGTTCTCCTAAATGTGTAAAAATTGTAGGGGAAGTGCTTAAAGGAATGTCACTTGTTACATAAACTAATATTGCAGCCATTGAACTAATGGCTGAAATAATCTAAATTATTTTTACCAATAGTAAAAATATTAATTGCAGAATTCTCAATTTTTTCTTAGTTTGCATTACCAAATCTTGTGATTGTTCTAATTAAAAAATACTTATTTTTAATATAGAAAAGGTACTGCTACTAGCATCGCCATAAAATGAATTATCGTTAAGTGCTGGGCTTAAATCCAGCGTAGAGCTTTCATTTAAATAATTTGTTTTTTTCCCATCAAAAATTCTATCAAATTGGTATTGGAACTTCATTATTTCAAAATTTTTATTTTCAAATTCAGCTGTTTCTGAATAAATAATTTTTTGCTTATCGTCATTTTCTTTAATTTTTTTTATTTCTACCTCATCGTTTATTACAAAAATAGCATGGAAAGTTGTGGATTTTAGCATTTTTTCTATATACACTATAAGTCTGTCTTGGCCTTTTATTTTTAAGTTTATAGGCTCATTTATCTTATGCATATCAAAGCCTGGGAGCACTTTTTGTATATATTTGCATTTTAAATTTGTTTCAGAATGCAAAACAGTTTCAGAGAAATGCTCAGTATGGCCAATAATTATCCCAAGCTCTGTCATTAGAGCCATTTCTCTCTTAGCAGCTACTTGTTCAAAAGAAATTAAATAATATGCAGAATTATGAAATGCTGTAGCTTTTATCATGATGTTGCACTCTATTAAAAACCCTTTATAGTCTTGTAAAAATAGTCAATCATTATAAACTTCTATAGTGTTCGAGGAGTGTAAAAAATTTCTCATCAATTTTTCGTGAAGTTTGTCATAGGGTGAAGGAATAAAATTTCATATTAGAGAATCCAAAGCATGATTTAAAGTAATCCCCAAAATATTCATAGCTTTATCATTAATGTAAACAATTTTACCAAAAGATTTATCAGTGCAAGTCACTAAAATTATGGCTAAATTTTTCCCATAACTTTCTAAATTTTGATTTTCGTTTCTTTGGATCGTCACTTCAAGGCCATTTTTCTTTTTATTTACTCTGTCTGCATCTTCATGATTACTCATGATATTTTGGAGGAAGCTGATATAATTTTCATAGGCTTCAATATTCTTATATTTTTCTATTAAGTTTTTATACCTTTTATTAACGTTTTCTATAGAAGAGCATGCTTTTCCTACTAAAAATTCAAGCTTTCTTATTTTGGGTATTTTTAAAGAAAATTCTTCTTGTAGTTCTATTAAAAAATCGCACAGCCTTTCGTCTTGCCTTTTTATTATAGCAAATTCTTTTAAATATTCCAGATAAATAGTATCTGGAAAAGAGTGGCATTTTCTTTGGACTAATCAGCAAAAAACCCTCCATTCTTGTATGTCCCCCTCAAATGAAGACTCAAATTGGCTGATTTTCGATAATTTAATTCTCGCAAGTCTTTCATTTTTTAATATTGAAAGACAAAAATTAAATTCCCAAATCACAAAAAGTTTATTTTTTTGAAAATGACTACACTTTGAGTATTTTTTAAATAATTTGAGAACAGATAATTTATCTTCAATTGTTTTATCGGTTAGTAAATGTCGAATTTTGCACTCAAATTCAAACTGATTTTCAGGAATTTTCTGATTATGCTGCAATTTCTTATAATTCACTATTACAATATGAATACAAAACATCATCATCAGTGGCTGGACAAATAAATTAAAAATCACTATTACAAGTGCATTATTCATAATTTGCCCAAAAATAAAAACTATCAAAGTTGACGAAATCGAGGCCATTTTGCAGGCTTGAATAGAATTTTCTAAATAATTATAAAACTGCATATATACATTGCACTTATAAAGCAGATATAATGCAAATGCTAAAGCAATAACTTGATGAATAATTGTGTGCTTTGAGCCAAAAGAAACATACAAAACACACATAAACATATAAAAACACCGTCTCTGTATATCTAATTCTGCTGAAGATCGTGCTTTTATATTTTTATTTGCATGTGAATGCTTAATATCGCAAGTGAAAGCCTCTGAAAGCAAAATTATAGGAAATAAAATAATAATGCAAAGCAAAGCAAAAACTGCGCCATAAATTCCATAATTTAGGCTACTTGATGAAGTTTTCCCGTCATATTCTTCAATATAGCTTGCATTTATTAAAGAATATTTTGTAATCATAAGACAAATCATGGAACTAGGAATTAGGCAAACAGTAGATAGCATTAAAGCTATTTTTCTGGGTATTATGATCACTAATTCAGGTGCTTTTTTGCCTAAATAAACATAGGCACCAAAGATAGCAAAAGATAAAACGCATGCTCCAATTAGGGAAATCGTCCCATAGAAGCAAAAATCCATCACCCCAAATGTAGCACACACCTGATCGTAGCTTATAACTCCTATGCCTTGCCAGAAAGTTGTATAGGATTTTCAATCTGCTACCTCTAAATTGGGGTACCATGTCAAAGAAGTTAGCTGAAGGGTTATGATTATGTTTATGGAGATTTCATATAACAGCTGCTGCTTGATTCTTATTTTTGGATTATATTTAACCTCAAAAAGCTGCCCAAAAAATCCAAAAACTGTATTTTTCAATTTATTAGAGAAAAGAGACTTCTCTAAAAACCCGCTGTCTTCTTCATAATCAACTACTTCTTTTGTGGTATGAAGCATGGAATTTTTATATGGTTACAAATATATGATTAAAATCTGGTTATTTTTACAGCTAAAGAGACATCGGAAATTCAAAACATTTATCAGTAAGAATTTTAAGTATTTATTGTGGAATATTAATCCATAATTTAAATAAATGTAATATATAATATTAATTGCAAGGATTTCAATAAGATAAAAAAGATTTCGAACCTAAATAAGGAGAATAAATATTAATAAGAAAATTTTTAATAAATATATCAAAAAAGTATGAGCTTGTAAAATATTATGAGCTTTCTTTTATAAGCAAAAATAAATAGAGAGTCAAAGATCTGCTGTAAAAGCCTTAATATTATAAGACATAAAGCTAGGCATAGTACTAAATGAGCCATATGCTTTATATCAATTGACATTGCTCCTTAATATTGTCTTTTTTAAATCACATAAAAATAAGCTAAAAAGGCTAAAATGTGTAGGCGTCGTGTGAAAGAAAGGAAAGTTTAAAAATAATTTTACCCTGAATATGAAATATTAATTTAAATTTAACCTATCTTTATGGATAAAATAAACTTTTCTAGAAAATATTAACTGCGATTTCATTTTGAAGAGAATTGGCAAAATAATCAAATTAGGTTTTAAAATATTTCATTGGTATAATTTAAGGAATAAAAAAGACTTAGAAATCAATTGTAGCAAATGAATTAAACAAGATAAGAAGACTTGCATAAACGTATGCAGCTTGATTAAAGATCTTATTTAGATATGCATTATAATCAACATAAAATAATAAAAGTTCAGGAATAGACAAATCTTATCAATGAATTATTATATCTTTCAAATTTTTGATCAAAATACTTTTTAAAAACCAAAAATTTTTTCCAGGTGGCTCAAAGCCGTAAGAATTTCAGTTTTTTTTTAAAAATATTTTCATAATGATGATAAGTTTTAATTTTTAGCAGTTTGATATTTCACAGAAATTTTTAAAAATTATTTTTAATATGACTACTGAAGAAATAATCTAACTGTGTTCTAACAACCTTTTCAAGATAATTAATATCCTTTATTTTTAAAGAATTTTAATTAAAAAAATCAAGATGATAACTCATTAAAACAGTATCAGCATTATCTTTGATTAAAAAAAAAGAGTTCTATTAAAAATTTAAACTTTATTCAATAATAATCCCAAATAAAATTAATAAAATTATATTTTTGAAAATAATGAAAATGCTTAAATAAATATTGATGAGCTATTTAATAATAAATAAAAAACATAATTTCTGTGCGATTTAAATAAGTTTTTAATTATATTCTGTAATTAATAATATGGCAAACACTTTTAGATCAATCGAGAATGAGGTCAAGGACCTTCACAGCTTTCTTTCTCAGTCACTTTTTTCAAGCCAATTTAAGAATTACTTTTATGGCTTTTTTTGTCAGCTTTTTAGGGTAAAGTACAATAGAAAAACAAAGCCAAATATCCAGCTAGGCTACGAAATATTAATTAACGTCGTTTTCACGCTTCAGATAATATCACTAGCTTGGTATCCAAACATGAAGTTGAGTGATTGAAACTCATACGCAATCATATGAAAACTATTAGGATGAGCTAGCTATGATAGCATTTGTGCAAATTTAGGAGTAATGAATTTTTGTTTTTATGGGACACTTTCTCTTTTAGGTATGTGCTTAACATCATTCACAGTTTTTGGATATTTTATTTACTTAAAAAAAGATTTACCAATTTATATATCGATTTGGCCTCGTAAAATTGCTACTCTACTCACAACAGTGTGCTTAATTCCTAGTACAATGATTCTATTAATGACAGCAAAATACTCAATAATCAGCGCTCAAGTGATAAAAGAATATGATGGATTGTCTTCCTCTATCCTTGATTTTGGCTTTCAAGGATTGTTCCTTTCAATTATTGGGATTGCAATTTTGATAGCAATTAATTTATATTGTGATTTTTTTTCTTGTGATATTCAACATGCCCACCCAGAAAAAAATTTAAAATCAAGATCATGCTCATTTTTAGACATGCAAAAAAGACTTTTTTACATCCTCGCTTGCATTTCTTATGTAACTTTCGTGGATGAAACAGAAATTATTCACCAATCCGTATTATTTTCGTTTTCACTTTTTTTGAGTTATAAATCGATAAAACTTTTGCAATATTTCAATGTCCTTGAAAATATAATTGAAGCTTGCAAACTTAGCATTATCTCTACTACATCTTTATTTTTTATTTTTGGTGAGCTCTTGGATAGCGCTTCAATTATTATAGTTTTTACAATTTTTCTGCAGCCAATAGTATTTTTGTTGATAAATAAGCTCGTTAAACGGAATTATACGAAGCTAAAAGACAGCAAAGAGTGTCCAAAGGACCAATTTGAGTTCGAAAGAAAATTCAGACATTTATTAATAGATAGCGATCATGAAGATAAATTTTGGGTATTAGATTTATTCAAGAATTTTTGAAAAGCAAATAAGTTCCAAAAAGATAAGCTTTTTGTTATATGGGAATTTAACTATTGCCTTTCTATATTTAAAGACGAAAGATTAGCAAGGGTAAAATTGTCGAAAATTGGGAATGCAAAAAACTCGTTTGAAGGGGAAATCCAAGAATGAAGGCTTTTTGCATGGCTTATTAAGAGAAAATGCAAATCTTTTCCTGAAACAAGCTATTTAGAATTTTTGAAAGAGTTTAGTAGAATTAGAACCCAAGATGAGGAACTTTGCTATGCACTGATAGAACTTCAGGCAGAGATTTGTTTAAAAGCTCCAAGAATTGATAAAATTATAAATCTATCAAAAAGAACAACGAACTATTTAGCAAATCTTTCCGAAGATTTTAAAATTCTGTGTGATAAATATAAGAATGCTGAAGGCTATGAGTTATATGGGAGTTTTTTAGAAAATATCGCAAGTAATCATGAAGAAGCTGAAAAAATGAACAGGAAAAAAAATGGACTCGATTATTATAATAAGCAAAATAGTATTAAAAAATTAGAAAACTATGGGAAAAACATACCAATTTTATTGGTTTCTTGCTCTGATAATAATATTATGTATATCAATGAAAAAGCTTCACAGCTACTAAAAACTTCAATAGGAAATATAATTGGCACTTCATTGCTAAATTTTATTCCTCAGCCTTTTGACGTTTGCCACACCACAAATATTCAAGATTTTGTATTAGATAGCAATACAATTGAACTTCCATCGCATAAATATTTATTTTTACAAAATATCCAAAGATACTTATTTGAGTGCAATTTTTTAATTAAATTGACAGCGTTTCACAATTGTGCATATTTTTTGATTTCTTTTGAACAAAGGAAAGCAGCACGTGAGATTGCAATAATTTCAGATGATGGGTCTATTATGGGGCATTCAGAGCTTTTTCCCTTCTACATCGGTACTGAATCAAGATTCTTAAAAGGACAAAGAATATCAGCTGTAGTTCCATTTTTAGAAATAAATAAAATGAGAGACTACGAGCCATGGCTTGTACCTTTTAATGGTAGCGAAATTGCTTTTATTAAAACAAAAAAACAAATAAAGTCCACCGTTATCCGTGAATTTATAATTCTTCATGATGATCAAGAAATCCAAAACTGAAAAGAAGGAATCGATCCAGACCAATTAACGCATTTTGCAGAGCTAGATATATCTTTTGATTTCGACAAATCTCAAATAGAAGAAGAAGGTAGAAAAAGCACCCAAATTCAATTTCTCTCAGTTAGCAATATGGGACTTTTACCAAAACCTTCATTTGAATCAGAAGTTTATACTAATGAAGATTTTCAGACTAAAGAAATAAGTTCTAGGAGAAACGAAGACCCTTCTCCAAAAAATGATGACAAAAAATCGGGCACTGAAGATTATTCAAAATCTTCAGTTGGCTCAAAATTTTCAAAGCAAGCTCAAAATCTCCTTTCAGAATCCAAAAGAAAAATCAAAATTCTTCAGATTGTGCTATTTATTGTGGTAAGAATAAATTAGATGTCCTCAGTTATAGTAGTAGTTGGCGCCATTCTGGGGTATATGATCAGTGATGTGTCATATACAACGTCTCTGAGCTCTTTCAAACATTTAGGACAGCTTTTATATGATCTTGGACTATCTGCAGATTATGTAAGGCTTTTTACTGGCTTAAAGCTGTCGATAAATGTATCTGATGAACAAAAAAATGATATGGCTAATGATTTGCAAAATTTAATAGCAGACTTAGAATCTATCCAAGGAACAATTTTTAAGGATTTTGACCAGTGAAGCTATTGTTCAGTCTCAAAAATTGTTACAAATCCTGCTATCCCTTTAATCTATTTCGACGTTTATGAGCCAAGAGTAAAATATTCGAATTTATATGATGCAGTATCAGAAATCATTTTAAGTGTATTTTTTATTTAGTGTAAAGGCATAATTAGTGCCGTCTCCAACAATGATTCCTACCTAAAATATATCAGATTTGTATTAGTTAATGGAGCGGGACATCTTTACGAAAGTGCAAATTCTACAATGAATGGGATTGTAGATTGTGAGATAGAAAGAGTAAAAAAAACTGGCACATATATAAATAGTTTGTTAATATTTGGGTCCTTCGCACTTGGAGCTCTGGTTTTGGTTATTATAGGATATATAATTTTGGTATCACGAAAGCAAGACGAATTTTGGAATTTTATTTTGAAAAATGCTCAATATGCACTTGTTAAACTGAAGAGTTCAGCCATAGATAGGCTGGTTCTCATTCATGGAATTGATTATAGTTCAGATTTAAATATGGAAATATCAGGAAACCGAATAAAAAGAAAAGTAAAAACTTCTATTTATTTGCAATATAGCTGAAGACTTATGATATTTTTCGTAATTGCTGCTTCTTACTATCTCTTAATTTCCCTCTACATGTATCCAAAATGCGAAGATTTAATGATAAATCGTCCAAAGCTCCTTAGCAATTTTAATATAAGGCGTTCCACTCTTAGAAGATTATCAATGCTTTCCAGAGAGACTTATTCCCATTACTTTCAAAAAAAAGTCCCACAATATTTTCAATATGCAAATGCCTGAACAAGCGTGAATGAGGCATCAAGTTTTTTGAGATCTAAAAATAAAGAACTTAGAGAAAGTGAATTAAAAAATTTAATGTCAAAAGAATTGAGAGTCAGAATATATAATAAAATAGATTCCGATAAAAGGATCCTTGATTATGGAACAGAAGCTGCGATAAATGCCATAATTCAAGATAGTGAAAATCAAGGATATTATGAATTTATTCCTACATCAAAGATACTTTCAATACTTGCAGAAGTAAAAGCTATTCAAAACGAAATAAGCCAAGAGTTTCTACTAGCAGATCGTGATTCAAAAAATCTTATAAATTATGAGTTAGATATGGTCATAAATACAACAGTGGCATACTCAATAGCGCTGTTTATGTTATATATTTTCTATTATTTGCTATATTTTAATAGGCAAATCAAACAGCTCAACATGCTCTCGATTTTGCCAGAGATTTTACCAATGGATTCAGAATAATGCACTATGGCAATTATAATATGTCAAAATGATCGCCTATGGATTAGCCAAGCTTAAATCATTTTATTTGCCTGGCATTAAATATTCTAATTGTCTTAAATCAGGTAATAAAATTTTTTACAATAATAAAATACCAAATTTAAAAACAAAGCTAAAGCTAATAGACTTAATCAAGGATTACCTAGGAGCTTGAAGCAAGATCTTTTATTATTCTAAAAATGGGCATAAAAAAATCTATTTTTACATCATAAGCTGTAAAATACTTAAAATTATTTTCATTTAATTCTAATAATTGTATAATTTACCACCAATTATATTCTAATTCTACAAGAAAAGCCAAAAAGTTCTTAAATTTTCTTGATTTTATAATTCAAAAAAATATTAGAATTTAATGCATAGTTGGAGTTAAATTTTGAGATATCAAAATAATTTGCTCAAAGAAATTTTTATATAAATTTTGAGCTCTAATAGATGGTAGGAATACGAAAATGATATATTCTAAAGCATTTCAAATAATAAAAATACACAAATTTTATAATATAAAATTTCTATTTATTGATTTAAAAAATAACTATATATGCAGCTAAAGCAGAAATAAAGAGTTCTTTTCCTCTAGACAATAATAATTAATCCATTAACTTAATCATTACATTTATAAGTTATAAGATCAATTCATTGAATTTTATGAGATCATCATGAGTTTTTAAGTTGTGAGTCTTATAATACTAAAATTTTGAATATTTAAAATATTCTTTTTCGACCAAGTGCTCTTAATCTCAAATGTATTAGCGTAATAGTTCGCGCTTAAAAAGTCTATATTTCAAATAGATTAAATAAAATTAATGCATTCTGCTTATTTCACTTTTTTAACAGGGAATAAAAAAATTTCCAATTAAAAAAGGAAAAAATTTATATTTTTCTTAAAGAATTCAAGGTTTTTGGCCCAATCCAAAGGTATTGGTCTGGCCAGGATATCTTTTGTGTGTATAAACACAAAAAGTTCAGGTTAAGCCAAAGCCAAGTTGATTGAGCAAGATTTAAATTTCAATGCAACATTAAATTTATGAAATCAGCATTTCTGTGCGATTTAAATATCATTTTTTAGGGTAAATATTTCGCAATGAAGCAGTTTTTGTTTATTTTGTAATTGAAGTATCATCTAGAGTCAAAAATGAATTTACTAATAAAGTATATTTAGATTAAACCATTATATCAAATTCTGTCATTAATATTATGGCGAGCACTTTTAGATCAATCGAGAATGAGGTCAAGGACCTTCACAGCTTTCTTTCTCAGTCACTTTTTTCAAGCAAATTTAAGAACTACTTTTATGGCTTTTTTTGTCAGCTTTTTAAAGTAAAGTATAACAGGAAAACAAAGCCAAATATCCAGCTCGGCTACGAAATATTAATAAATACGATTTTCACTCTTCAGGTAATATCACTAGCTTGATACCCAAGCATGAAGGTAAGTGATTGAAACTCATACATAATCTTATGAAAACTATTAGGATGGGCAAGCTATGATAGTGCTTGTGCAAATTTTGGGATTATGAATTTTTGTTTTTATGGGACGCTTTCTCTTTTAGGTTTGTGCTTAGCATCGTTTACAGTTTTTGGATATTTTATTTACTTAAAGAAAGATTTACCAATTTATATATCGTTTTGACCTCGTAAAATTGCAACATTGCTCACAACAGTATGTTTGATCCCAAGTACAATGATTCTATTAATGATAGCAAAATACTCAATAATCAGCACTCAAGTGATAAAAGAATACGATGGATTATCTTCCTCTATCCTTAATTTTGGCTTCCAGGGAGTGTTTCTTTCAGTTATTGGACTTGCAATTCTAATATCAATTAATTTATATTGTGAATATTTTTTTTGTGATATTCAACATGCCCACCCAGAAAAAAATTTAAAATCAAGATCATGCTCTTTTATAGACATGCAAAAAAGACTTTTTTACATTCTTGTTTGTATTTCATATGTGACTTTTGTGGATAAGAGAGCAATTATTCATCAATCCGTCTTATTATTGTTTTCACTTTTGTTGACTTTTGAATCGATAACAGTTTTACATTATTTCAATGTCCTTGAAAATATAATTGAAGTTTACAAACTCAGCATAATTACTACTACATTGTTATTTTTTATTTTTGGAGAGCTCTTGGATAGTGCTTCAATTATAATAGTTTTTTCAATTTTTCTGCAGCCAATAGTATTTTTCCTGATAAATAGGGTGGTTAAACGGAATTATCAAATGCTAAAAGACAGTGAAGAGTGTCCAAAGGATCAGTTTGAGTTCGAAAGAAAATTCAGACATTTATTAATAGATAAACAATATGAAGATAAATTTTGGATGTTAGATTTATTCAAGAATTTTTGAAAAGCAAATAAATTTCAAAAAGATAAGCTTTTTGTGATATGGGAATTTAACTATTGTCTTTTAATAATAAAAGATGAAAGATTAGCAAGGGTAAAATTGTCGAAAATTGGGAATGCAAAAACTTCGTTTGAAGGAGAAATCCAAGAATGAAGGCTTTTTACATGGCTTGTTAAGCGAAAATGCAAAGCTTTTCCTGAAACAAGCTATTTAGAATTTTTGAAAGAGTTCAGTAGGATTAGAACCCAAGATGAGGAACTTTGTTATTTACTTATAGAATTTCAGGCAGAGATTTGTTTAAAAGCTCCGAGAATTGATAAAATTATGAATTTGTCAAAAAGAACAACAAATTATTTAATAAACCTTTCCAAAGATTTCAAAAATCTCTGTGATAAATATAAGAATGTTGAAGGTTATGAATTATATGGGACATTTTTAGAGAATATATTGAGTAGTCATGAAGAAGCTGAAAAAATGAATAGGAAAAAAAATGGTCTTGATTATTATAATCAGCAAAATAATATAAAAAATTTAGAAAACTACGGAAAAGATATGCCAATTTTATTGGTTTCTTGCTCTGATAATAATATTATGTATATCAACGAAAAAGCTTCACTCCTACTAAAATCTTCTATAGGAAATATAATTGGTACTTCACTGCTGAATTATATTCCTCAACCTTTTGATGTTTGCCACATCAAAAATATTAAAGATTTTGTGTTAGATAGTAATACAATTGAGCTTCAATCACACAAATATTTATTTTTTCAAAATATCAAAGGGTACTTATTTGAGTGCAAATTTTTAATTAAACTGACAGCGTTTCATAACTGTGCATATTTTTTGATTTCTTTTGAGCAGAGGAAAGAAAATCGTGACATTGCAATAATTTCAGATGACGGTTTTATTATGGGACATTCCGAACTTTTCCCCTTCTACATCGGTACTGAATCAAGAAATTTAAAATGTCAAAACTTATCATCTGTAGTTCCTAAATTAGAAATAAATAAAATGAAAGACTTTGAGCCATGGGTTATGCCTTTTAATGGTAGCGAAATTGCTTTTATTAAAACAAAAAAACAAATAAAGTCCACTGTTATCCGTGAATTGATAATTCTTCATGACGATCAAGAAATCAAAAATTGAAAAGAAGGAATCGATCCTGAGCAATTAATGCATTTTGAAGACCTAGATACAACTTTTGACTTCGAAAAATCTCAAATAGAAGAAGAAGGTAGAAAAAGCATCCAAGTTCAATTCCTCTCAATTACTAATATGTCACTTTTACAAAAAACTTCGTTTGAAACAGAAGTATATACAAATGAAGATTTTCAGTTTAAAGAAATAAGTTCTCAGAGAAATGAAGACCCTTCTACAAAAAATGAAATCAAAAAAGCAGGAATAGAGGATTTATCAAAATCTTCAGTTGGCTCAAAATTTTCAAAAGAAGCCCAAAATCTACTTTTAGAGTCGAAAAGAAAAATCAGAATTCTTCAGATTGTGCTATTTATTGTGGTAATAATAAATTAGATGTTCTCAGTAATTGTAGTAGTTGGTGCTATTTTGGGGTATATAATCACTGATGTGTCATATACAACGTCTCTCAGTTCTTTCAAAGATTTAGGACAGCTTTTATATGATCTTGGGCTATCTGCAGACTCTGTAAGATTTATTGATAATTTAAAGCTTGCTGATGAACAAATAAATGATATCATTAATGATTTACAAAATTTAATATCAGACTTAGAATCTATCAAAGGGACAATTTTTAATGATTTTGACCAGTGAAGCTATTGCTCAGTCTCAAAAATAGCTAAAAATCCTGTCATTCCTTTAATATATTTCGATGTTTTTGAGCCAAGAGTAAAATATTTGAATTTATATGATGCGGTATCAGAAGTCATTTTACATGTATTTTTTTATTTAGTGTAAAGGTATGGTTAGTGCCATCTCAGATGATGATTCCTACCTAAAATATGCCAGATTTGTATTAGTTAATGGGATGGGATATCTTTACGAAAGTGTGAATTCTACAATGAATGGGATTGTAGATTGCGAAATAGAACGAGTAAAAACCACTGGCATATACATCAATACTCTCTTAATATTTGGATTTTTCGCTCTTGGAGCGCTAGTTTTGGTTATTATAGGATATATAATTTTTGTATCACGTAAGCAAGACGAATTTTGGAATTTTATTTTGAATAATGCTCAATGGGCATTTGCTAAACTGAAGAGTTCGGCCATAGATAGGCTGGTTCTCATTCATGGAATTGATTATAATTCAGATTTAAATATGGAAATATCAGGAAACCGAATAAAAAGAAAAATAAAAACTTCTATTTGGTTGCAATATAGCTGAAGACTTATGATATTTTTCGTAATTGCTGCTTCTTACTATCTCTTAATTTCCCTCTACATGTACCCCAAATGCGAAAATTTAATGATAAATCGTCCAAAACTCCTTAGCAACATTAATATAAGGCGTTCAACTCTTAGAAGATTTTCAATGCTTTCCAGAGAAACTTATTCCCATTACTTTCAAAAAAAAATTCCACAATATTTTCAATATGCAAATGCCTGAATAAGTGCTGATGAGGCATCCAGTATTTTGAGATCTAAAAACAAAGAACTCAGAGAAAGTGAATTAAAAAAATTAATGTCAAAAGAATTAAGAGTGAAAATATATAATAAGGTAGATTCCGATAAAAGGATCCTTGACTATGGGACAGAAGCTGCAATAAATACTATTATTCAAGATAGTGAAAATCAGGGATATTATGAATTTACTCCTTCATCAAAGATATTTGCAATTCTTGAAGAAGTAGTAGCAATCCAAAACGAAATAGGCCAAGAGTTTTTATTAGCAGATCGTGATTCAAAAAATTTTATAAATTATGAGCTAAATTTGATTATAAATGCAACAGTGACATACTCAATAGCGCTAATCATGCTATATATTTTCTATTATTTGTCATATTTTAATAGGCAAATCAAACAGCTTAATAGATTCTCGATTTTGCCAGAGATCTTATAAATGGATTCCGAATAATGTTTTGTGGTAATTATAATCTTTAAAATAAGCACAATGGATTATTAAGGTTTAAATCATTTAAACTATTCTAATTATCTTAAATCAGATAAAAATATTATAAAATATCAAATTAAAGCAATAAAGCTAAGCTAAGCTAAAAGGCTTGATCAAGAATTACATAGGGCATGAAGAAAGGTCTTATTTATCTCAAAATTAGAATAAAAATTCAATTTTTTATCTTATAAGCTTTAAAATACTTAAAATTCTTTTACAGCCTTAAAGGGTTCTTTTCCTCTTAGCGAATGGGAGAACAAAGATTTAGGAAGAAAAGAATAGGAAAACCGAAGTATAGAGTTTCAGATAAATAAATCCTTAGGTGGCAAAAAACAGAATGCTCAAGAATAGTCAAAATCGTCACCTTACTCAATTAAAGCCAGTCTATCAGAGTCTTATAGAAATAATAATCTTTTAAAGTAGTTTGCTAAAGATTATAATAAAAGAAACATTATATAAGACGTATCTAAAATTCTAGGGCAAGATATCTAATACATTGAATTCCATAATAAATTTGGAGTTCATGCTAAAGCAATATCAATTATTAAAAAGTAAATTTGTGTAACAAAAAATTAAAATAACTTATAAACTTATTTTAGCGCTGCCTATGCAGCATTACTCTCTTTTTTTCTAAATAATAACTCCACCATCAACAGCATCACCTTCCATATAGCATCATTATCAGCAGCATTACCTTCAATAGCACCATCAGCAGCACCATCATCCAAAAGTACCAAAACATACAAAACAAATACACAACATAAAAACAAAAAACTCACAATAGCAAGTCCTCCAGCAACAGTCTAAAGTCGAATGTCTAACGCGATTTTGTGCACAAAAAATTATAATAGCAAAAAATTAATAAAGCAGTTGTCACTTACGAAAGCTATAATTAATGAAGCGATTTTAATTATTATAATTAAAATGGACTTCAATAAAAATTCAGCATATTTTAAGACTGTAGTTGTTTAGAATAAGGTGCCAAAATAAGGTAATTTGTTAACATATGATAAATAGTTTTTAAAATTCTAATTCAGATTTCTATGCAAATATATTTTATATTGACTAATGCATGTATAAATCAGTAATTTAATATCTGGATGCAGTTTAATTTCAACGGAGGCCTTAATATTTTAGCAATTAAAAATAAATTATTTAAATTATTCAAGCCTCCTATGTATTTTGCTGCTTTTAAACAACTTAAAGAGTAGAGTATATTATGTAAAGGTCTAACTAGGACATTTTTATTCACTCAACTTTTAATAAATTGAAATTTTATGGGCTTTTCATCAAGAATTTACATTATGATGATAAAACGAACATTAAAAGATGGTTAAGTTTTGAGCCTCAAAAATTTGGCAGATATATGCAAAGAGATCAAAATTTTAATAAGTCATTTGATAGCTGAACACTTTCTCTTATAATAATTTGATGCAATAAGATATTTTAGACAGAAAGAGAGTTTTGTTAAATTAATAAATTATACTATAATTTAAATCTCAAAGAAGATAATATATCAAAATCAATAAATCTTCAAGTTTGCTTTAATAAATAGTGATAAAAACATTTAATTGACTAAAAAACTTTTTTAGCTTATGTGGCTAAAAACAAAAATGAAGTCTTTTCATTAGGAATAATTTAAATTATAATTATTTGCTTAACACCGAGAGAAGTTATATAATAATATTATCTAATTGATTAGGCTTGATGAAAATTTATTAACTATATGCTTAGAATAAAAAAATTCAAATTTTGAATGAATAATCAATTTCGCTGCCATAATTCTAGTGATTTAATGACCTTAAAAATTGTATATGCCGGAAAGTTTAAAATATACTGAGAATGAGGTGAAGGATCTTAACAAATTTCTTTCTCAATCATTATTTTCTAGCAACTTTAAGAACTATTTTTATGGTTTTTTTGGGCAGCTTTTTAAAGTTAATTATAGCAGAAAAACAAGACCAAATATCCAGCTCAGTTATGAAATCTTCATCAACACTGTTTACACACTTCAGATAATTTCACTGGCATGATATCCAAATATGAGGATGAAAGATTGGAACTCATATACAGCCATCTGATATTTTATGGGGTGAGCAAGCTATGACAGCATCTGTGCAAGTTTCGGGATAATGAATATTTGTTTTTATGGAACAATTTCTCTAATTGTGATATGCTTGATATCATTTACAATTTTTGGATTTTTCATATATATTAAAAAAAATCCTCCAGCTTATATATCAATTTGAACTAACAAAATTGCTGTGATGCTTACAACATATTGCTTTATTCCAAGCACTTTGATTTTATTAGTTGTGGCAAAATATTCAATAATTGATGCTCGAACAGTTGATGAATATGGAAGTGTGCCTTCTTCTACACTCAATTATGGGCTTTTAGGCGTTTTTTCGACAATTATTGGCTTAGCAGTTTTGATTTCAATTAATTTCTATTTAGAATATTTTTCATGTGATATTAAGCACGCAAATCCAGAAGAAAATATAAAATCGAGGTCGCATTCTCTTTTAGACTTATACATAAGGCTTTTTTATCTCCTCAGTTGTGTTTCATTTGGACTTTTTATAAATGAAACTGTTTTTGCTCATCAATTAGTTATGCTTTCATATTCTCTTTTTTTGGGCTACAAATCATTAACAGTTTTGCAATATTTCAATGTGCTGGAAAATATAATAGTTGCTTGTAAGTTTAGCACGATTTCCTCTACATTATTTTTCTTTATTTTTGGAGAACTCTTAAATAGTGCTACAATTATTATTGTTTTTTCAGCTTTTCTGCAACCAGCCATATTTTTACTGACAATTAAACTCGTTAGGCGAAATTGCAAAAAGCTTGGAAATAACATAGACAGACCAAGTAACCAGTTTGAATTTGAGAGAAAATTCAGACATTTATTGATTGATGAAGACTATGAGGATAAATTTGCAGTGCTTTCTTTATTCAAGAATTACTGGAAAGCAAATCAATTTCGAAAGGATAAGCTTTTCGTCATATGAGAATTTAATTACTGTCTTTTCATAATAAAAGATGAAAGATTAGCGAGGATAAAGTTATCAAAAATTTCTAATGCAAACACTTCATTTGAAGGAGAAATCCAAGAATGAAGACTGTTTTCATGACTTGTTAACAGAAAATTTAAAGCTTTCCCTGAAACAAGTTATTTAGAATTCTTAAAAGAATTCAATAGAATTAAAAACAACGACGAAGAGCTTTGCTATGCACTAATAGAACTTCAGATAGAAATTTCTTTGAAAGCTCCAAGAATCAAAAAAATTGTGAATTTAACAAATAGGACAACAAATTATGTAATAACCCTTTCAAGAGATTTTAAAAATCTTGTTGAAAAGTATAAAAATATTGAAGGTTTTGAATTATATGGGAGTTTTCTAGAAAATATTTCGAATAATCATGAAGAAGCAGAAAAAATGAACAGCAAAAAAAATGGACTAAAACTTTATAGCCAATATAATGATATAAAAAAATTAGAAAACTATGGAAAAGATGTGCCAGTGTTATTGGTTTCTTGCTCTGATTTTGCTATAATCTATTTAAATGAAAAAGCATCATTATTATTAAATGTTTCAATAGGAAATGCAACTGGGTCTTCACTGCTACAATTCATTCCTTATCCTTTTGACGCTTGCCACTTAGCAATAATTAAAGATTATGTTCTTGGTAGCAGTACTATTGAACTACCATCTCATAGGAATTTATTTTTTCAAAATGTTCATGGATACTTATTTGAATGCAATTTTTTAATAAAATTAGTTGCATTCCATAATTCTGCATATTTTTTGATTACCTTTGAACAAAGAAAAACGACGCGTGAAATTTCAATTATCTCAGAAGACGGTTTTATTATGGGGCATTCTGAGCTTTTCCCCTTTTATATTGGCTCTTCGTTAAAAACCTTAAAAGGCCAAATATTCCCATCAGCAATTCCTTCGTTAAATCTCTATAAAATGAAAGACTATGAACCATGGGTGGCACAATTTAATGGCGAAGAAATTGCTTTCATTAAAAAGAAAATACAAATAAAGTCAACAACAATAAATGAACTCATCATCATTCATGACAAGAATGAAATACAAAACTGAAAAGAAGGACTGGATGAAGACCAATTGATGTATTTTGCAGACCAAAACATTGATTATGACGATGAAGAAAATAAATTAGATTCACGCGTAAGAAAATCAATCAAAGCTCAATTTCTATCAATTAGTAGCACGTCTCTCTTGCCAAAACCTTCAACTGAAGCAGAAATTTATTCAAATGAAGAATCGCAGAAAACAAAAATAAATTCAAAGAAATATGAGGATAAAAAATTGCACTCAGATGATTATTCAAAATCTTCATCTGACTACAAATTATCGAATAAAGCGAAAGGTCTACTTTCAGAATCAAAAAGAAAAATCAGAGTCTTACAAGTTGTGCTATTTCTTGTTGTAAAAAACATTTAGGTATTTTCAGTTGTAGTAGCTGTTTCCTCTATTTTAGGATATATGATCACCGATGTGTCATTTACTGCGTCTCTAAGCTCATTCAAAAACCTAGGACAGCTTTTATATGACCTTGGACTGTCTTATGATTCAGTAAGAAATATTGATTCTTTGAAGATAAATAATGTGACTAATCAGCCAATTAATATCTATATAGCAAATCTAGAAAAAATCATTGGAGAGTTAGAAGATGTTCAAAGAACCATTTTTGAAAATTTTGACCAGTGGAAATATTGCCATAGTTCAGAAATTATTACAAATCCTGCAATTCCTTTAATATATTTCGACGATATAGTTCCAAAAGTAAAATATTTGAATTTATATGATGCAATATCAGAAATCATATTTAATGTAATTTCTATATAGTGCAAAAATATGATTGCAGCTTTATCAGCCAATAAATCTTACCTCAAATATGCTAAATTTGTATTAACTAATAGTCCTGGATATCTTTATGATAAAACTAATTCAATGATGAATGATTTTGTTGATTGCGAAACACAAAGAATTAAAACCGTAGGTATTTATATATATATTCTTTTAATATGTGGATTTTTAGCACTTGCGGTGCTGGTTTTAGTCGTGGTTGTATGCATTATTATGGCCTCAAAAAAATATGATGAATTTTGGAATTTTATTTTGAATAATGCGCAATCATCATTAGCTAAACTTAAGAATTCAGCTATAGATAGATTAGTACTCATTCACGGGATTGATTATAACTCAGAAGCAAATATTGATATACCTGGAAATTGCTTAAAAAGAAAAGTAAGAACTTCCGTTTATAAACAATATATTATAAGGCTTATGATTTTTTTCTTGGCTGCTGCTTCTTATTATATCTTGATTACCTTCCATATATATCCAAAATGCGAAGATTTAATGGTAAATCGACCAAAACTTCTTAGCAACTTTAGCATAAGAAGATCAAATCTTAGATTATTATCGATTTTTTCAAGAGAAAATAATTCTCATCATTTCATAAAAATGGTTCCACAATATATTAATTTTCCCAATCCCTGGACAAGTGTTATTGAAGCCTCAAATATTTTAAAACTAAAAAATAAAGAACTCAGGGATAATGATTTGAAAAAATTAATGTCAGAAGAATTAAGAAGAAGAATATTCGAAAAAGTTGACACTGATACCAAGATTTTAGATTATGGGACAGAAGCTGCTATCAATTCTGTAATACTTGATAGTGAAAATAAGGTATTTTACACAGTTACGCCCTTAGCAACAATTTTATCATTGCTTGCAGATATTATAAAAATTCAAAGCGAAATAAATCAAGACTTTTTATTGGCAGATCGCGACTCAAAAAATCTCATTAATGATAAACTAGATTTTATTATAGCTATAACTGCATTATATTCAGGAACTTTGCTTCTATTATACTTTTGCTATTACTTTCCATACTTTAATAATCAAATTAAGCGCCTTGATCAGTTCTCAATTCTCCCAGATATCTTGCCACTTGATACAGAATAGTTTTAAATATAATTTTAGTGTTTTAAAATGGATATATAATTTTTGAATATTTAATTATTTGGATTGAATAAAATCCTGTTAACTTACTAGATCAAAATGTCTTTAAAAAAAATCATTGCTCACTAGATTTTAATTCGAAATAATAAGTCTTTTTAGAAGCTCAATCATAATGGATTGAGTAAATAATATAATAAAATAAGAGATTAAGGTCATAGTGCAAGCAAGACTTAACGACATATATTCTCAAACGTTTATAATTATAATAAATTAGGAATTAGATTTTGCATATTATCAAGCCCCAATCATATAATATGTCTGAAGCAGCTTGCGATAAGTTTGCACTAGAACACTATTAGTAAACCCAGATGCAGAAAAATTTTCTAGACTCGATCTGTCCCTTTAAATTGGAAAAGATCAAGCTCTTAAATAAAATCTCCTTAAGTCGTCCTAACACTTCTTATCTGATACTCGACACCTCATACTTTTATTTATTATTATCCTTAAACAGAACAAGTACCTATCTTATCTCCTTTGGTTTCTCAGAAATAGAAATCACTCATGCCAGAAATGTCATAAGAGACGGCATTTTAGCCGATTTTGAATTATGAACATATTGCAAGGCCTCTAAAATTATTGATGACCAAATAATCCCTTTATGAAATTTTGATAGTTGTAAGCCAACTATTGATTATAATAATATTTATAACTTTATTTCAAGATTTATTGACACAGTATATATTATTTAGGGCAGGAAAGTGCTGGGTAATACATTTAAAGCAAGATTTTATTTATCAAACAAAGTTTTTATATTTAAATGGACTTTCATTTGCATTTGATTATTCAAATAGGACAACTCATGAAATTGTTGACTGTGAAATAAATAGAGTGAAAACTACTGGGGAAAATATACAAGTATTAATTGTAGTAGGGCTTATGATACTTGCAATTTTGGAGTTGATTATTTTTGTATTTGTTCTTTCAGTATCAAAATCACATGATGGATTTTGAATTTTATGTTAAACAATGCTCAATTAGGAATGGTAAAACTAAAAAATTCTTCAATTGATAGATTAATGCTAATCCATGGGACAGATTACAATACTGAAACAATGCTGAAATTTCTAAAAATTCTCATAGCATTCGTAAAGTCCCACTCATCTTTACACTTATCTTATGCTTAAAGAATTTTAGTGTTTTTCATTATAGCAGCTTCGTATTATTTTTGGGTCTATTTTTATATCTACCAAAACTGCGAAGAAATGATGATAAAGAGACCTTCATTATTAAATAACTTCAATCTTAGAAGAGTTTTAATATCAAGATTAAGCATATTCTCAAGAGAGGCGTATTTACTATATATGAATACTTTGTTCAAAACTTTATATGCCTTTTCAAACCCTCAAGAAATGGTAGAGAATACTTATGCAGAATTTATGATATACTAATTGCCCGAGGATGGCACTATCTTGAGCCATCCTCGGGCAATTTGTATAAAAACAAAAGAATTAAAAAACAAAAAATTTTTTAGCCTGATGTCCCAAGAATTAATAGACAGGATCTATGAAACAGCAAAAAATCAGATACAAATGCTTTAGATCAGGAAGTTATCCGATAGCTAATGATGTCGTTGATGAAATTTACAGCCTCAAAAATACAAATCTTACAGCTATAGAGCATAAACGATATAGTAGTAAAATTACAGCAGCCCAAGATGAAATTTTACAAGAGTTTTTACTTGCTGATCATGATTCTAAAAATATTATAAGCAGTCAATTTGAATATCATCATAAAAATCACAGTTTTTTATACAGTATCTGTTTTATTTTTATTTTTCTTTTACTATTGATCATTTTTTATAGCCCAAACAAAACAACTTAGCAAATTTTCAATGTTTCAAAGTATCTTGATGATATAAGCTGAATAGATACATATTTGTAAGAAGTTATATAAATAATTTAATATTTTATAGTAATAATTAACGCAGCTTTTAAGGTATAATTTTGATTATATCATTCAAATCCCTATACAAATTATATTAGCATTATTAATTAAATCAGCAAGAAAAATCATAAAAATTAAGGTTGATGCAATCTTGTATTTATTCTTATATTTTAATTTGCTATGAGTTTTTTTAATTTTTTAAATAAAATTTATAACATATTTTAGCTTATTAAATTATTTTTAAAGTCTGGCCATATATCATCAACTTTATTTCATTAAAATAAAATCAATTTTATAAATAATTATCTTTATTTTATTTGTTTATATATTTCAATGTGTAATTATATAAAAATTTTAAAATGAACTTTGCTTGATTATTTAGTCCATTTAAATCTCTTCTTAATATAATGTCTGCTATATTAGGAAAAGCAAATTCAGTCATCCATGAAATTTTACCAAAGCATACACAGCTTGATCAACTTAAAAATATTTTTTATAAGCTATTTGAAAATCTTTTACATCAAAAATACAAGCATAAAACTCTACCAAAAAGCCAAGCAGCTTCTGAAATTATGATGAATACTATTTTAGCCTTACAATTAATTAGATTGACTTGATATCCGAATGCCAATATATCTGAATGAGAAGGCTATGAAAATATATGAAAATTTTTAGGGTATATTAGCTATGATTCAATTTGTGCAGAATCAGGGTTAATTAACTACTGCTTGACTGTAACTTTAATTTTAATAGTCTCAGAATTCGTATTTTTACTAATTCTTGGCTTCCTTTATCACAAAAATAAAAAGCCTCAACATTTTTTGACATTTTTACCTAAAATTCTCCTATTTATTTTTATAACAGTTGGGACAATACCAAGCTTTAAGTTATTATTGATTGGATTGAAATATTACATAAATAAATCAAACTATATAGAAGAATACGGAATTAGAATTCAAGATAATGAATTTAGCTATTCAAGCGTAATTATTTCAATATTTTCGCTTATTATATTATTAAATATTTTGATTTTCTCAGAATTGTTTTCATGCGATATGAAGCATTCCCATCAAAAAAAGAATAAAAGGTCAAGATCGTCATCAAAATTCGATTTACAGGTTAAACTCTTTTATATTATTTTATGTATTTTATATATTTCTTTTACAAATGAAAATATTGTTCAATATCAAGCCTTAGCATTAATTATTTTTTTGTACTTGGCTTTAAAATCTATTAAAGTAATCCAATATTACAATTTACCTGAAAATTGAATCCAGTCTTGCAAAATGGTAATGGTTTCTACAACTTTATTAATTTTTATTTTGGGAGAGACTTTGGATAATTCAGAAATAATTTTGATTTTTAATATTTTTTTGCAGCCATTTGCTATATATTTGACAATATGGATCGTCATCTATAGGCACAAAAAATTAAATGAAAACTGTGAAATTCCTAAAAATCAGTTTGATTTTGAAAGAAAGTTCAGATATTTATTTATTGATAAATTTAATGAAAATAAAATTGAAACTTTGAATATATTTAATATTTACTGAAAAATGAGCAGGTTTGAGAAAAATAAGATTTTTGTAATATGGGAATTTAATTTTTGTTATTCAATAGTAAAAGATGAAAGATTAGCAAGAATAAAGCTGTCAAAAATTTCAAAAGCGAAATACTCATTAGAAGGGGATATTCAAGAATGGAAAATATACAATAGACTTTCATGCAAAAAGCACAGAAAATTCAATGATATAAATTTTTTAGAATTTTTGGAAGAATTTAAAAGGATTCAATATAAAGATGAAAATTTATGCAATATGATTATAAAATTATATAATGAATTTATTTCAAAGAAGCCAAATATAGAAAATTTAATAAATTTGGTTAGCAAAACTTCCAATAATATGAATAAAATTACTGAGGGGTATAAGAAATTGATTGGAATACACAAAAATTTAGAAGTTTATGAATATTATTCAAGCTTCCTTGAAAATATCATAGGAAATGCTGAAGAAGCAAGTTCAATAAATAAAAAGAAGGATGGATTAAATATTTATGTAAAAAGAAATGAGTATCAAGCTTTAGAAAATTATGGGAAAAATATTGGAGTTATGCTTATTTCTTGCACAGAGGACACTTTTGGTATAATTTCTTATATTAATGAAACGGCTGCGCAAATATTGAAGACTTCTATAATAAATGCTAATGGATCTCCGTTTAATAATTTTATTCCTTCTTCTTTTGACATTATTCATGAGAAATCAATGAAAAATTTTTTACAAGAATGCACTACAACAGAAATTTCTTCCCATAAATCCTTATTTTTTAAAACAAATGATGATTTTTTGGTTGAATGCAACATTATGATTAAGCTGACTGCTTTTCATAATAATTCTTATTTTTTAGTGTCATTTAAGCCAATATCTTCAAATCGGCAAATTGCTTTGCTTTCTCAAGAAAATATTATCCTCAATCATTCAGAATTATTTTGTTATTCAGTAAAAAGCACTGTAAAAGTTGCTAAAAATATTCCAGTATCAGATATAATCGCTTGCTTTAACATTTCAAATGTATCAAGTGATTATCCATTCTTTTTAAATATTTTCGAGGAAGAAATAGCATTTGTTCATGTCAAGACAGCAATAAAATCTACTAATTTTTATATTTTGCTTGTTCTATTTGATCAGGAAGAAATTTTAAAATGAAAATCAACGGAAAATGGAAATCAATCAGAATATTCTCAAAATAAAGGGGCCAATCAATTTCTAAACAGAAGTTTATCACCAGATAGTAGTTACTCTAAATCTATACAAAATTTTTTCAAGAATTTGGCCCCAAATGCTTATTTGAACAGTGAAGATAAAGTAAAATACGTACAAGGTGGAAATAAAAGAATTGGCAATCAAGTTGAGAGTTCTTCAAAGCACTCTTCTTCAAGAAATAGTATTAGTAAGGGTTCAAATATCGCAAAATGGCTGCTTTTAAAGACTAAACAAAAAATAAATGTACTTAAATGGGTTCTATTTTTTATGGTAAAAATTATTTTAGATGATTTCAGCCATAATTATTATGATTGCTATATTAGTCTACATCATCATAGATGTTTCTCGAACATCGAGAATGAGCTCGCTTGGGCATCTTGGGAATTTACTTTATTACTTTGAAGCTGCAACAGATTCAATACGAACACTTGACAAGGCTGCAAAATCTAATCTATATACGAAAGATCAAATGGATAGCTTTGCTCTAACTTTTAGAATCGTTCTTGATGAATTAGAGGTAATAAGAGACAATATTTTAGCTGATTTCGAATTGTGGGCATATTGTGAAGCTTCCAAAATTATTGAAGAGCCAATAATCCCATTATGAAATTTTGATAGCGGTAGCCCAGTTATAGGCCATGATAATCTCTATAATGTAATTTCAAGATTTATTACCACTGTAATCACTAAATAGGGTAAACAAGTGCTTAATAGTCTATCTTTAAAACAAGATTTTACTTACCATACAAAGTTTTTATATTTAAATGGACTTTCATATCCATTTGATTATGCAAATATGACAACCAACAAAATTGTTAATTGTGAGCAAGATAGAGTTAAAGTAACAGGGATTGTTATTTATATTCTAACATTACTAGGATTGATGATAATTGGATTTTTGGCTGCTATTGTGTTCTTGTTTATTCTTTCAGTATCAAAATCGCATGATGAATTTTGGAAATTTATGCTGAACAATGCTCGACTTGCTATGGTAAAGCTCAAGAATTCCTCAATCGATCGATTAATGCTAATTCATGGAACAGATTGCAATAGTGATCCCAATGTAGAAATATTAAAAAATATTCATAAAGTCTATAATGCGAAATCGTCTTTGCATTTATATTACTCTAAAAGAATATTTATATTTTTTATTATAGCAGCTTCATATTATTTTATAACATATCTCTTTATCTACAAAAACTGTGAAGAAATGATGATTAATAGACCTTTACTTTTAAACAATTTCAACCTTAGAAGAGCCCTAATTTCAAGATTAAGTATATTTGCTAGGGAAACAATGTCGCCATATATGATTTCTCTATTCAAAACATCATATGCATTCCCAAATCCTCAGAAAATGGTAGATAATACTTTTGAGCAATTTAGAGTAAAATCAAAAGAATTAAGGGAAAACAATTTTGCTAATTTAATGTCTAACGAATTAAAAGACAGAATTTATGAAATAGTAGAATCAGATTCAAATGCATTAAATCAAGGAAGCTACCCTTTAGCTAATGACGTTATTGATGAAATTTATAATATTGTTTATAAGCCTGCATTAACAGTTACAGAACATAATCGATATTCTGAAAAAATCGCAGCCGTACAAAATGAAATTTTGCAAGAGTTTATATTAGCTGATCATGACTCTAAAAGTATTATAAATGGGCAATTGAGTATTATTATCAATGCAACAATTGTGTACTCCATAGCTATTATAGTTTTATTTTTCTTGTATTATTGACCTTTTTTTATAGCCCAAATGAGGCAAATTGATAGATTTTCAATGCTCCATAATATCTTAAAAATAGAAGCAGAATAGATTTAAAAAAATTAAAAATAATTATAATTTTGCATAATAATTATTAATATCATTAATTATTGATAATCCTAAATTTCATCATTAATAAATTGGATTTTGAGCTTAAAAACCTACTCCAATTTTAATAATTATTAAATAAAAATCAATAATATCTGCAAAATAGATGTCTAAAGATCATTAAGCAAATATGGCTTGAACAAAGTAACACCTATCATTGAAAAATCCATATTATAATAAAATGTAAGCAAATTGCAAATTCATCTTTTAAATTTAACAGCTATTTAATTTTTGGTTTCTTAGGATATGCTTGAAAAGAGACCCTAAACGTCAATCTAATAATATACTAGTGATATACAATTCCACTAAAAAATCTTTTAAAATGCTTTAAATTAAAAAATAATGCAAAGATGAATGCAAGCCTATCTTTCTAAAATTGAATTTAATTTAATCTATAGAAATTTTTTGTTACAAACAAATATGCAAAAGGAGTTGTTGTTTTTAATTATCCAAAAATTTATAAACTTTAAGCATGTCATTGTAAGTAGTAATTGCATTGAAATCAGACTTGGTGTCTGAAATAATTTTTAAATTTTGTATATGTGTCAAAAGTTATTTGTGATTCAATAATGATAATCTTAAGTAATTCATAACTTTTAAAAGCTTATTGGAAGAAATTACTTATAATAATTTCATATTATTACTATTAAAAAATTTCCAGAATAACTAAAAAAAATAAGTAAAGAGCTCTTCTTTTTCCAAAATCAAAAAAGGTATATTATTTTTTTAATTTTAAGGCTTTTCATAATATAATACGCTATAATAAGACAATTTTTCAAAAAACGCACAAGTGGAATAGTTGGTTCAATGTTTAATTTTATGAAATAGTTTAAGCTAAAAATATGCACTTTACCATAAAAATATTAAGATTGATTACTATGGCAAATGATTTAAAGTCATTCGAGAAAGAAGGTAAAGATCTGCACGGCTTTCTCTCTCAATCATTATTTTCAAACAAATACAAGAATTACTTTTATGGGGTTTTCTGTCAACTCTTTAAAGTAAAATACAATAGAAAAACAAAACCAAATATTCAGCTCAGTTATGAAATTTTAATTAATATTACGTTTACTCTTCAGATAATTTCACTAGCATGATACCCAAAAATGAAAGTGCATGGCTGAAGCTCATATAAAACCTTCTGAAAAATAATAGGGTGAACAAGCTATGACAGTATTTGTGCTAATTTAGGTATTATGAATTTTTGTTTTTTTGGAACGATTTCTCTTATCGGGATGTGCTTGATATCATTTACAGTTTTTGGGTTTTATATCTATATCAAAAAAGATCCACCAATTTATATATCAATTTTTCCTAAAAAAATTGCAGTGCTGCTGACGACAGTTTGCTTAATTCCAAGTAGTATGATTCTGCTGATGATAACAAAATATTCAATTCTCGACACACAAGAAATAGAAGAATATGACGGCTTGTCTTCAAGCATCCTTGATTTTGGAACAATGGGAATATTTCTTTCGATTTTTTGCTTACTAATTTTGATTCCAATTAATGTATGCTCTGAATATTTTTCTTGCGACATTCAGCATTCCCATTCAGAAAAAAATCTAAAATCAAGGGCTTTTTCTCTTTTAGACCTACAAAAGCGAATTTTTTATACATTTACTTGTGTTTTATTTGTTGCTTTTGGAGATTCAAATGTTATAGTTCACCAAGGAATTCTGCTATCTTATGCAGTTTTTTTGAATTATAAATCAATAACAGTTTTACAGTATTTTAATATCTTTGAAAACGTAATAGAAGCTTGCAAAATGGGCTCAATTTCTACTATGATTTCTGTTTTTATATTTGGAGAGATTTTAGATGATGCTTTAATTATTGTAATATTTACTATATGCCTTCAGCCCATAGTATTTTTATTGATAGCTCGGATAGTTAGGAGAAATTACATGAAGCTAAAAGACAACACTGAGTGCCCAAATAATCAGTATGAATTTGAAAGAAAATTCAGACACTTATTAATTGATAAAAATTATGACGATAAGCTTTGAGTACTTGATTTATTCAAAGCTCATTGAAAAGCAAATCAATTTCAAAAGGATAAACTTTTTGTAATATGGGAATTCAGTTATTGCCTTACAATAGTTAAAAATGAAAGATTAGCGAGGGTAAAATTGTCTAAAATAGCTAATGCAAAACCTTCATTTGAAGGAGAAATTCAGGAATGAAGACTTTTTACATGGCTAGTTAAAAGAAAATGCAAGTCTTTTCCTGAAACAAATTACTTAGAATTTTTAAAAGAATATAGTAGAATTAGAAATCAAGATGAAGAACTTTGTTATACGCTTATAGAACTTCAAATAGAAATTTCTTTAAAAGCTCCTAGAATTCATAAGATTGTCAACTTAGCTAATAGGACTGCAAACTCTATTATAGCTCTTAGTGGAGATTTCAAAAACCTTTGTGAAAAATATAAAAATTTAGAAGGCTATGAGTTATATGGAGGTTTTCTGGAAAATATTAAAAATGATCATGAAGAAGCAAGTGTAATAACTCGGAAAAAAAATGGAATAAATTTCTATAACCAGCATAACGATATAAAAAAATTAGAAAACTATGGAAAAGATGTACCAGCAATCTTAGTTTCTTGTTCTGATGCCTCATTTTGCAGCATTATGTATCTTAACGAAAAAGCATCCCGACTCTTAAAATCATCAATTGGAAATATAATTGGCACATCTCTATTAAATTTTATTCCTCAACCTTTTGACGTCTGCCACTTGAAATCAATTAAAGATTTTGTATTTAATAGTAGTACGATTGACCTTCCATCACATAAATATTTGTTTTTACAAAATATTGAAGGAAATATAGTTGAATGCAATTTTTTAATAAAATTGACAGCGTTTCATAACTGTGCGTATTTTCTTATTTCTTTTGAGCAAAGAAAAACATCGCGCGAAATTGCAATAATATCTGATGATGGATTTATCACGGGGCATTCTGAACTGTTTCCATTTTATATTGGCTCAGAATCAAAAAGCTTAAAAGGCCAAAATTTGTCAACTGTTGTTCCTGTTTTAGAAATAAATAAAATGCAGGATTACGAGCCTTGGATCCTTCCTTTTAATGATGGAGAGCTTGCTTTTATCCATAAAATTAGACTAATTAATTCAGTAGCAATACATGAATTAATAATCATTCATGATCAAAAAGAAATTAAAAACTGAAAAGAAGGGACCGACCAAGATCAATTAACATATTTTGCAGATCAGGATGTTACTTGTGATTATGACCAAACTCAATCAGATATAGACGTAAAAAGAAGAGGTATGCAAGTGAAATACCACTCAGTCAGTAATTTCTCTCTTTCAGCCAAATCTATTGATAAAGTAGAAACAGAATATTTAACTAATGATATTACCCAAACAAAAGATTTATTAAACTCTTGCAGGAGTCAAGACAAAAAATCACTTACGGAAGACCATTCGAAATCTTCAGCAGGGTATAATCTTCCAAATCAAGCTAAAAGATTACTCGTAGAATCAAAAAGAAAAATAAGAGTTCTACAAGTTGTGCTGTTCCTTGTGGTAAGAAAAAATTAGATGTCTTCAGTTATAGTGACTGTTGGGGCAATTTTAGCGTATATGATAACTGATGTGTCATATACAACATCTCTGAGTTCTTTTAAAGATCTAGGCCAGCTTTTGTATGATCTTGGGCTGGCAGCAGACTCAGCAAGAATAGTAGACAAGTTAGCTACCCTGCAAGATTCTACTCCTGAGCAATTAAAAGAATCAATTGATGATTTAACAAACTTAATCACAGACTTAGAAACTGTTCAAGGAACCATTTTTGATGATTTTAGCCAGTGAAGCTATTGCTCAAGCTCAGAAATCGTGACAAATGATATAATTCCTATTATATATTTTGATGAGGTTGAGCCGAGAGTAAAATACTCAAATTTATATGATGCAGTATCAGAAATGATTTTAAATGTAATTTCTATATAGTGCAAAAGTATGATTAAAGCAGTTTCAGAAAATAAATCCTATCTTAGTTATCTCAGATTTATTTTCATTAATGGGTCTGGAAATCTTTTTAATGAAGCAAATTCCACAATGGACGGAATTGTTAATTGTGAAATAGAAAGAGTGAAAAATACTGGATCAAATATAAACATTCTGCTAATATGTGGATTTATTACACTAGGCATACTAGTTTTAGTTATTATTGGATACATTATTTTAGTTTCCAAGAAGATTGATGAGTTCTGGAATTTTATTTTAAATAATGCACAGTGGGCACTAGCTAAACTCAAGAGTTCAGCTGCAGACAGACTTATACTTATTCATGGAATCGATTATAACTCTGAACTGAGCATTGATATACTGGGAAGTCACTCAAAACGAAAAGTGAAAACTTCCATTTACTTACATTATATCTGAAGACTTATGATTTTTTTTGCAATAGCTGCTTCTTATTATCTATTAATATTCTGCTATTTGTATCCAAATTGTGAAGCTTTAATGATAAATCGCCCAAAGCTTCTCAGCAACTTTAACATGAGGCGGTCAAATCTAAGGAGATTGTCAATGTTTTCTAGAGAAATATATTCCCATTATATAGAATTTCGGATGCCTCACTATTTTCAGTTTGCAAATGCTTGAACAATGGTTAATAACACTGCAAATATTATCAAATTAAAAAATAAAGAGCTTAGAAAAAGCGAGCTTAGAAAATTAATGTCATCAGAATTAGAAGACAGAATTTATGAAAGTGTGGAATCAAGTCGTGAAGTTCTTAAATATGGAACAGAAGCTGCTATTAATTCCATTATCTATGATTGTGAGAATCAAGGATATTACACGTTTTTACCTACCACAGCAATTTTGGAAATACTTGCCAATGTGGTAGCAATTCAAATTGAGATCAGCCACGAGTTTGAATTGGCGGATCGCGATTCAAAGAATCTTATAAATGATAGGCTAAACTCAATTATATATACAACTGCAGCATATTCTACAGCGGTGTGTGTGCTATTCTTTTGCTATTATTTACCATATTTGAATAAACAAGTAAAGCAGCTTAGCCGCTTCTCGATTCTTCCAAAAATTTTGCCAATGGAGCCTGAATAAGCCTTGTTATAGATATACATTTTAGTGGCTCGCTTAGATTTTACTTTTCCTTATATTTATATATATTTAAATAAATGTAAGCAATAAATATAAAACATTGATAATAGAATTTATTATTTAAACATATTTTAAATCATAAATCGGCAAGAAAGAATTATAAGTCATTACAAATTCAATATAGTATATTTCTATATTTCATATCATAATTATGAAGCCTTTACATATAAATATATTTTGCTATTATTTTAGGAAATAATTATCAAGCTTAATCAAAGCAAACAATAAAAACCAACATTGTATTTCAGTAGTCAAAATCTTTGGTATCATCTAGTCTCATCAAGCCCTATGAGCAATTTTTATAATAGATAATAGCAATTAATAATCTATTCTTACGCATTTTAAAATATCTTATCCACAACTCATTTTTACCCTTTTAGATTATCTCTAAAATCAATTTTATAAAATGCTCACGATTTTAGATGAAGATGATGCAATTTCAAAGGAAATTAAAGGAAATGATGGATTTTTCTCTCAAAACCTCTTTACAAACAAATTTAAAAACTATTTTTTTGGTTTCTTTGGAAAGATCTTTAAACCTAAATACAGCCGAAAAACGAAAGTTAGAGTTCAGATTTTAAATGAAATTTTTATAAACTTGATATTAGTTTTACAACTGGCTTCAGTTGCATGACATCCTAAACTAACTATAGCTGGCTGAAAATCATATATGCCGATTTGGCAATATATCGGATATATCAGCTATGATAAAATTTGTGCAAAAACTTATAGCATGAGCTTTTGCTTTTACGGTACACTTTCACTCATAGGGATCTGTTTTGTAACTTTTCTGATTTTCGGAATATCTTTTTACTTAAAAAAAGAAATTCCGTCGCTATTTGTGATTTTAACCAGGAAAATTGCTTTATCTTTGACGACGATTTGCCTTGTTCCAAGTGTAATGATGCTTTTATTAGTAGTAAAATATTCCACGATTAATCGGAGTTCAATAATTGAATATGAAGGGTCAATCAGTGCAAGTGAGTTAAATTACGGGCCAGTAGGATTCATACTTGGAATAAGTTGCTTGTTATCTATAGCTTTTATAAATTTCTCTTTCGAGAATTTTACATGCGATATTAATCACTCACATCATAGAGTAAATATAAAGGCAAGGTCAAGTGTACAATTAGATGTACAAAGGCGGCTATTTTATATTTTGATTTGTGTTTCTTATGTGATTTTTGGAGATTATAATGTAGATTTCCATCAAATTATGGTCTTTTTATATTCATTTTATCTTGGGCTTCAGGGGATTTTATGTTTGGATTATTTTAATCAGATTGAAAATTCTATTCAAGCTTGAAAAATGATGACATTGTCTGCACTATCTTTGATTTTTTTATTCGGGAGAATAATGGACAGCGCACTTATTATACTCATTTTTAATATCTTTTTGCAACCTATGGTCTTATTTGCAGTCCTTTGATTCGTTAATAACAAAACCAAAAATCTTTCAAAAATTTCTTCATTTCCTCATAATCAGTTTGATTTCGAAAGAAAATACAGGTATTTATTAACAAACGAAAATCTTATTGAAAAATCCGAAATTCTAGATCTTTTTAAAACTTATTCAAAACTCCACCATTTTCAAAAAGATAAGCTTTTTGTGATATGGGAGTTTAATTTCTGTGTTTTTGTGGTAAAAGATGAAAGACTAGCAAGAGTCAAGCTTGCGAAAATAAAAAAGTATGAATCTTCTTTTGAAGCAGAAGCCCAAGAATGGAGACTTTTTTGATGGCTTACTATGAGAAAATGCAAAGAATTCCCTGACACAAGCTATTTGGATTATTTAAAAGATTATAATAGGCTTAAAAATCAAGATGAAATTTTATGCTACATGATGATTGAGTTGCAGTCTGAGTTTTATTCAACGCATCCTCGTATCAAAAAAATAATTAATTTAGTAGGTCGTGTCTCAGACTCTGCAAGAGGAATTAAAAAAGGCTATAAAAGTCTAGTTGACAGATATAAAAATTTAGAGGCATTTGAAATATATGCTAGCTACCTTGAAAATATTTATAATAATCAAGAGCAAGCAGAAATAGTTAAAAGGAAAAAAAATGGCATGAGCTTGTATAATAAAAGATCGCAAGAACAAAGTTTAGAAAAATATGGAAAAGATGTAGCAACAATATTAATCTCATGCTTAGACGATTCATTTGGGAAAATTGTATATTTAAACGAAAAAGCAACACATATTTTAAAAATTTCTTTACCAAATGCACATGAAACTCCTTTTAATTGCTTCATTCCTAGACCTTTTGATATTGATCACGACACACAGATGAGAACTTTTGTTGAAAATTGTGATTCAATTGATGTTATGGACCATAAAAACCTCTATATTTTAGACCAAAAAGGTTTTATGATAGAGTGCAGTGTATTGGTTAAGCTAACGGCTTTTCATAATTTTCTTTATTTTTTGGTATCGTTTAAACCAAAAGCTACAAGCCGGCAGATTGCACTTATTTCAGAAGAAGGCGTAATAACTAGCCACTCAGAACTGTTTCCCTACTATTTAGGACTCCAAGAAAAATTTCTTATTAATAAAAAAATCTCTGCTTTGTTGCCACAGCTATGCTATGAAAACCTCGAATTGAATGAACCTTTTATGATGCCTCTAAATAATTCAGAAGTAGCTGTAATTAAAATGCAAACATTAGTAATGTCAAAAGAAATTGAGCAGCTGGTAATTATACACAACGATAAAGAATTGAAAAGATGATTAGAAAACCATGATCAAGAGCAAGGCGATTCTTTGCAAACTGTGCAAGCTACTGAAGGCACCCTACAAGAAGAAATAAAAGCAAAGCCTAAAATTTTTGAAGTAAAATTTCAGCAAACTCAGGATATATCTCTCACTATGAAATCATACGAAAAAACTGAGACTGATTTTACACGCTCAATTGATAATACTTTCATCAAAAGTAATGATGAGGAAAAAACTCGCTCTGATAAATCAGTATCCTTTGAACATTTTAGCGGATTTTCAATAAAATCTAGTAATTTATAATTAGTCCATGCCAAAAAAATACTGCTGCACACCAAAAAAAGAATCAGAGTGCTACAATGGGTTCTTTTTGCAGTAATTTTGTCAGTTATAACTACAGTTTCTGCCATCTTAGGCTATATGATAAGCGATGTTTCTTACTCTACGTCTCTAAGCTCATTTAAGCTTGTAGGTGACCTTTTATATGATCTAGGCCATTCAGCTGATACATCAAGGGCTCTTGATAGAATGATTTTGATGAATGTTTCAAGCGAATTACAAATGAACCAAATAAATATTTTCCAAAATCTTATTATTGATTTAGATAGGATAGAAAATGACATTTTGCAAGACTTTGAGCAGTGAAACTACTGCTCTTCTGCAGATATTCTTTATAAGTCTTTAGTCCCATTATGGATATTTGACGGAGAAAGCACCAAAAGATCATTTGAAAATCTTTATGATGTTATTGGAGAATTTATATTTCATGTAATCTTAAGATAGGGCAAAAATATGATTTCAGATGTAAAATTAGGGAAGGACTATAAAGATCATTGCAAGTTTTTAATTATTAATGGCCTGGGGTTTGCTTATGACTATACAAATATCACTATGCAAGGAATAGAAGATTGTGAAATAAATAGAGTAAAAAGAAATGGAAATATAATAAATGCGCTGCTAATTATAGGATTCATTACGCTGGCAGTTCTGGTTACCATTATAATTGGATTTATAATACTGGTCTCCCAAAAGCATGACGAATTTTGAAATTTTGTATCAAATAATGCTCAATATTCTTTGTCAAAGCTCAAGCTTTCTTGCATTGAAAGATTAATGATTATTCATAGCATAGATTATAATATCGATACTTCAATAAGAACTAGGCAGAATCGTCTAGATGAAGCAAGACATGTTAAAACATCTTTGTATCTAAATTACACTTGGAGACTTATGATTTTTTTTGCAATTGCTACATCTTATTATTTTTTGATTTCTTTATATTTTTATCCAAAATGTGAAAGGCTAATGATAAATAGGCCGAAACTTTTAAGCAATTTTAACTCCCGAAGATCATTGATATCAAGAATGAGTATTTTTGCGCGAGATTTATACCAGCCTTATTTTATTTTGAATTTCCCTGATTATTATGACTTTGCTAATTCTCATGTGATGCTTGTCCAATCTACTGATTCTCTGCTGAAGCATAATATAGAAATTAGGCAGCAGGGCTTCAAAGATTTAATGTCACAGAGTTTGATTAAGAAGCTCTATGAAAGCTACAACTCGACTTTAGATTTATTAAAATACGGAACTGAAGCCTCTATTAATACATTAATATTTGACATTGAAGATGTAGCTTCTCAGGAAACCTTATGGCCTGGTGATTTGATGGCTCATTTTTTGGCTAAAATTAGTGAGGTTCAAAAGGAAATTGGACAAGAGTTTCAGCTTGCTGATGATGACTCTAAAACAATTATAGATGATCAGCTGGGTATTATTATAGATACCACAATTATTTATTCAGTTGCTTTATGCCTCTTATATTTTTGTTACTATTTGCCATATTTAAATAATCAAATTACCCAGCTTAGAAGGTTCTCAATTTTGCCAACAATTTTGGATATGAATACGGAACAAATATAGCGCTAAAATTATTAATTTCAAATAAATTTAAATAAATAATAAAATTTGCATTAACTATAGTAGGTAATTTATATAATTCTTAGCTTTTTTTTAAGCTTTGTGTCTAATTCATGCTTAATTTTGACTAAAACACTCTAAAAAATCATTCCCTCCTATTTGCATTAATCTATTCTTCATATTAATACATGTCTGAAGATCTTAAGAAAAGACTCGCCAAGCGTCTTATTGCTACAGAAATTGGCTTAAAATTCCACCATAAGCTCCCACGAAACCCAAGTACAGAGCGTTTACGTCCTCTCCCTACTCTTGTCCCAAAACTTAACTTACAAGAAACACGTTCAGTTTCTCAAATGAAAAAGCGTGAAAAGCTCGAGCCAATCCCTTCAATTCTCCGTAACAACCTTTCTTCCCCTCTCAAAACAGATCGCACAGGCATGGAGCGTTCAGAAACTCCATTTCTTGAAACTATCAAAGTCCAAGAAGAAATCATCCATTCACGAATGAGATCTACCTCCAGAAATCCTCGCTCCAAAAAGAAGCATTTGCATGGCGATTTGCATTTTCTGAAAACTGAAATGAAAAACTTAAGCAATATGCCTACTCCTTTAGAATTCCTACAACTGATTAAACATTCACAGGAGCTCAGAGACGATTTTTGGTACTGCAACCGTGGACAAGATGCTTATGATTTGGAATTTGTCAGTTTTAATGAAAGAAATCAAAATGAATATTTTACTATAAGCTCACGTGGAATTACCCATTTCAGCCATGGCGATATCTCATTTTTAACACTAGAAGAATGGGAAAGGGAATATTTAATGTACCAAAAACTCAAAAAAATCTCGTTTTTTAAGCAGTATAAGCTGTGGAAAGATTTTTCCCTTTGAAAAAATATGAGGAGAAGGATTATGATGAGAGAGCGAGCACAGTTTTTAGAGCAGGAATTATTTATATTAGACAACAAGTTGAGGGAGTCATTTTTTGAAGTCAGATACCAATGCTACAGGATATCAAAATTTGATATGATTGATTTAAGGTTTGATTTGGTCAGGAGCATCAAGGAATTTGTAGAAGATCAAGAAATCAGAAGGGAAAGAAGAAGAATGGAACTGGAAGATATTGAAAAAAATATCAAGGAAAATGTACGAGAATCATGCAAAAACTCTATGGAGAGCTTTAGAAAAGCTAATAATACTAATGTGCTGCATGACGATTTGGAGGAAGAAGAAGCATTTTTGATAGGAAATATGTATAATAAACCTATGCCATATACCCATGAAGCCATTATCAGAACTCATTTAAGAAGACTTGCAAAATTTGTGAAGCTTTGCGATTATAATATTATTGACTCAAAAATCAAACTGTGTATAGCGACTTCCACAAAAATGGTGGGAACAATTACTTTTGACTATACAAATAAAGAAAGAGGGCTAAATAAGCAATATCAACCTATTATCATTATAGAAGCTGAATTATATAAAAATGAAATTACTTTCAGTCCAAATATAGAAGAGCTGAGAAGCGCGATTTCTGATGTAATTATAAAATCAATTGAGTTGGTATCAAGCAATAAGCATTTATCGCACTCCAAAGAATTTGATAATTTAAGGAGAGCCATGAATGAGTTTGCTGATGATTTTTATGATGATAACGTCGATCTAGTACAAATGATAATGGATAACAGCAATATTCTGATTCTAGAAACTAAGATAAGAGAAGGTTTGGACTCAAGATTTGAAAATGTTGCAAAAGCTTCTGACTATTTAAAAGGCAATATTAAAGAATATATAGATAATCAACATCTGAAAATAAATAAATTCAAAACTGTAGAAATTGAAGTATTAAGCAATACTATTAAAAGATACAAAAAGCAAGCAGAAATTTTCAAAAACTTGGTTGACATAAAAGATGTCGGGATTTTTCGACTAGATGCCTCAAAAATAAAGAAATTAATAATCCCATCACCAATTGAATGCATTAATAAGCTAGAAAGACTGCTACCAGATCTGGCATATGAAAGATCACAAAGCCTCTACCAAGAAGTATCAGGAGTTAATAAAAAGCTAGGGAATAATCCTCATGATATTCATCAATATATCCAGCAAGTCTTGATTTTAAGAGATGTCGAAGAAAAATCCCAGACTTTAGGCCTTAAAATCAATGAATTAAAAGAAATGATGGGACTGATGGAAGTTTATAATATTCCTGCAGGAGACAGCGCTAAAGACAAATATAATGACGCCATGAAAGCTATAGAAATTATGCGGCAAAGGACTAATTTAGCTTATATGAAGTCTGAAGGGAACAAAATTAAGTTCACAAAGGAACTGAAGTCACATATTGCTAGCGTTGACAAAAGAGCACAAGTTTTGCAAGCTCAGCTAAAAGACCCTGTTATAAGTGATAAAAATTCATCGCCAATATTAGTGTCAGATCTTCTCAAACGTGTAGGAAAAGATGTTGAAGAGCTTTATACAGACGCAAATAATTATTCAATGTATTTAGAAGTTTTAGAGCTTGAAAGGAAAAATTTCAATCATGTAATAAACCTTCGTCAGGATTATATTTTAAAAAATGATATGTGGGGTGCTCTTAATGACTGGACAGGTAAATTAGGGATGTGGAAAGAAACCCCATTCAAAGATATCGATGTGGAAACAATTGGTGAAGAAGTTGAAGGATTTTATAAAGTTTCTCAAAGATCACGGCAACTAGAAGAGCAAGGAAACTTTGTAGGGCAATGACTAAAGCAGCTCGTTGAAGAACTTAGAGATACAATGCCTGTTGTTATAGATTTAAGGTGCCCAGCATTAAAAGAGAGGCATTGGAAAGCACTTCGAGAGATTTTAAAGCAAGATATAAATATTGAAGACACAAATTTCACATTAGACGCTCTTCTAAGTATGAGAGTTAACGACAAAAAAGAAGAAATCTGCGAAATTGCACTAAAAGCTCGAAAAGAAGAAGAGCTAGAAAAACAGTTACGAGAAATTTTAAGGCCTTGGGAAACCATTGAATTCCAGTTTAAATACCTACGAGATAAAGATTTCTATATTTTTACTGCAATAGAAGACATTTCTTCGCTACTAGAAGACACTCAAGTCGTTATTACCACAATTCTTACTAACCGTTATATTGGATCCCTATTCGATGAAGTTGACAAGTGAAATAAAAAATTTTCCTTATTTGCAGCCACCTTAGACGAATGGCTAACTTGTCAAAAACACTGAGGAGAGCTTGAAAAAATATTTTCATCACAAGACATTGCAAGACAAATGCATGATAAAACTAAAAAATTCAATCAAGTTAATGTTCAGTTTAAAGAGCTCATGAAATCTACTTATCAATATCCTTTGGCACTACAAGCAGCTACTATTGAAGGGACTTTACAAAAATTGCAGGCTTGGAATAAGACCCTTGAAGTACTGCAGAGAGATCTCGAAGAATATTTAGACAAGAAAAGAAGAATTTTCTCACGATTTTTCTTTATTTCTAATGAAGAGCTGATCACAATTCTATCGAATTCTCAGAATCCTGGGATAATCCAGCTAAGCTTGAGGAATATGTTCGATGGAATTTATTCGCTTCAATTTTCTCAGTCTAATCCAGACGATATTGAAGCTATGAAATCAGGGGAAGGAGAGGCCATATTTTTACCAAGAAACACTAAAATTAAATCCAGAGTTGAAGACTGGCTTGAAAACCTTGAAAAAGCTATGAAAATTTCAATAAAATCAGAAATCAGAGAAGCTTTACGATCATATTCTCCTGTCAGACGAAAAGACTGAATCTTGCGAACTCCCACCCAAGTTGTATGTGTGGTCGACATGATCATATGATGCTCCAACACCCAGGACGCAATTGCTCATTCCCACCATGCAGTTCGAGAACATTATGATGGAATGATGGCCCAACTGATGGAGCTTATAAGAATTGTTAGCACTGATCTCACTACTCTCCAGCGCCGAACAATAGTTGCATTAATAACCCAAACAGTTCATAACCGTGACATTGTAGAATCGATAAAAGAAGAAGATGAACTAATCAGCATACACGATTTCAAATGGCTACAGCAGCTAAGGTATAATTGGGACATAGACTCAGAAGACACCACAATTAAGCAGGTAAATGCAAGCTTTTTATATGGATATGAATATCTAGGAGCCTACTCTCGATTAGTAATCACCCCACTCACTGATAGATGCTGGATCACAATTACAAGCGCTCTCCATATCAAGATGGGAGCTGCTCCTGCAGGACCTGCAGGGACTGGGAAAACTGAGTCTACTAAAGATTTAGCTAAAGCTTTGGGTAGGTATTGTGTTGTGTTTAACTGCTCAGAACAAGTGACTTTTCTTATGACGCAAAAGTTGTTTATGGGACTTTGCTATACTGGATCATGGACTTGCTTGGATGAATTTAATCGCATTGATATAGAAGTGTTATCAGTGATTGCGTCTCAGCTTAGATCTATAAAGCATGCTAAACTAGAGAATAAAACCGAATTTTTGTTTGAGGAATATAATATTCCTTTGGTTCAGTCTATGGGAGTTTTTATTACAATGAATCCAGACTATGTAGGAAGAACTGAGCTTCCCGATAACTTAAAAGTACTTTTCAGGCCTGTCTCAATGATGCTTCCTGATTATACTTTAATAGCAGAAATCATGTTATTTGCTGAAGGATTCAGCAACGCTAAAGAACTCTCTGGGAAAATGACAAAACTCTATAAACTAAGCTCAGAGCAGCTCTCACAGCAAGATCACTACGATTTTGGAATGAGAGCAGTAAAAAGTGTATTAAACATGGCTGGACAGCTCAAAAGAAAAGAACCAAAATTAGACGAATCAGTTGTACTAATCCGCGCAATGAGAGATTCCAATGTCCCGAAGTTTTTGAAAGATGATTTAGACCTTTTTGATGCTATTGTCCAAGATTTATTCCCAGGAATAGCAATACCTAAGCTACAATATGGTCTCCTCGAGCAGTCTATACATGAGTGCATCCAAGATCAAGGCTTGCAGCCTGTCCCTACTTTTATAGAAAAAGTCATTCAGCTCTATGAAACAATTTCAGTCAGATTCGGAGCTATGCTGGTAGGTCCAGCAATTTCTGGTAAAACAGAATGCTATAAAACACTAGCTAACGCAATAACCAATTTACGAGTCAAGCATAACTCAGATCAAGAAGAATACCAAAAAGTATCATTTACTGTAATAAATCCTAAAGCTTTATCTATGGGAGAACTTTTTGGAGAGTACAATGATGCCACTCAGGACTGAAAAGATGGTGTAGGAAGCCATATCATGCGTGAATACTCAAAGAGAGAGGACACGAACTATCAATGAATCATTTTTGATGGGCCTGTCGATTCCTTATGAATAGAAAATATGAACACTGTCCTTGATGATAATATGATGCTTTGTTTAGGAAATGGAGAAAGAATGAAACTCCGCAAAGAAATGAGGGTTTTATTTGAAGTTTTAGACTTAGCTTCTGCATCACCTGCTACTGTATCAAGATGCGGGATGGTTTATATGAATATTGAAGCTGTAGGCTGGAAACCATATGTAAAATCTTGACTAAAGACATTGGAAAATTGGAATACTGAGCAGATTGATCACATTGATTATCTTATATCTTTATATGTGGATAAATCATTGAAATATATAAGAAGAAACCTTAATGAGCCTATTAATACTATGGACAATAGCTTGGTTGCTAACTTGTGCTCATTAGTTAAAGCGCTTGTGCCTGCAAATTGCCCAAGGCTGAATGATGAATTTCCAAGCTTTAAAAAATTCATTGAAAAAGTATTTGTGTTCTGTGTAGCATGGAGCCTAGGAGGAGCACTAGATGGACGCAGTGCTTCAAGATTTGACCAAGTTATGAGCTCAGAAATAGGGAGTGATTTGCCTAAAGGGTCTTTGTATGATTCCTTTGTGGATCCTTCGAAAAGAGGTGGAGAGTATAAAACTTGGGATTCGATCCGTCCTCAATTTGCGTATAGTCCTAATGTACCGTTTAATGAAATTTTTGTTCCTACTGTAGATACAGTAAAATACGAATACCTATTAAAGCTCAACATTATTTCACAAAAACCTATGTTTTTACTTGGGCCAACTGGAGTTGGAAAATCAGTTTTAGTGAAAAATACCATAAATCTCTTGCAAGAAAAAATGAGTTTGCATCCAATTTTCCTTACTTTTTCTGCACAGACTAATGCTCAGGTTACTCAAAATTCGATTACAAGCAAACTTGACCAGAAAAGGAAAGATTTATTAGGTGGTCCAGGAATTAATAAAGTAGTTATCATGATTGATGACGTCAATATGCCAAATATTGAGGAATTCGGAGCACAGCCACCTATTGAATTAATCAGGCAACTTATAGATGGTGGGTATTTCTATGAGAGATCTAAATATTATCAGCTAAGAGTTATAGATACCACTGTCATATGTTGTGCTGCTCCACCTGAAGGCGGCAGACATCCGCTGTCCCCTCGTTTTACTCGGCATTTCCATATAATTTCAATCCCTCAGACAAGTGAAGATAATTTGCAATATATTTTCAAGAGTATTTTAGAAGGATTTTTCACCCATGGTTTCAAAACAGAAATTATTGCTCTTACAAATGCAATAGTTGTGAGTACCACCACTATTTATCAATCAATAAGCAAAGAGTTACTACCAACTCCTTCCAAATCTCACTACATTTTTAATATGCGAGATGCTGCTAAAGTATTTCAAGGTCTTATGCAAATAAAGCCGAAAACCATAAAAAATCAAGATACTATGATTAACTTGTGGGTGCATGAGGCATCAAGAGTTTTTTCTGACAGGCTTGTAACTAATGAGGATAAAAACTGGCTTAAAGAATCAATTGTAAAAATGCTTATTCAATGCTTCAGAAAGAATATTTCCTTAGACGAGCTCGACGAAGTTTCTCCAAAACTTTTTGGAGATTTTTATAAAGGAGATCTAGATATGAGTGAAAGAGAGTACGAAGAATTCCCAAACTCTCAAATTTTGAATAAAAGGGTCCACGAATTTCTAGTCAACTATAACTTGAACAAATCGAATAGCCTTGACATTGTTATGTTCCAAGAAGCTTTAGAGCAGCTGCTTAGGATTTGCAGAGTTTTGAGGATGTCAAGAGGAAATATGATGCTTGTCGGACTCAGTGGTTCTGGCAAACAAAGTCTGACTAAACTAGCAGCATATATATGCCACTGCGCCGTCTTTCAAATCCATATCACAAAAGTGTATAAGCTGTCCTTATTCAGAGAAGACTTAAAAAAGCTGTTTATCCAAGCAGGAGGAGCTAAGCCTACTCCTACAGTGTTTATCCTAAATGACAATCAAATTGTGTCTGAATCTTTCTTAGAAGACATCAATAACTTATTAAACTCAGGAGAAATTCCAAATCTTTTCACAAAAGAAGAGCTAGACGTTGTAGAACAAGATATAAGGTATATTGTGGAAAAAAATAAGATGCATGTGGAAAACATTTACAACTTCTTTATTCAAAGGGTAAGAGAAAACCTGCATATAGTCTTATGTATGTCACCTGTAGGGCAAGCTTTCAGGCTTAGAATGAGGATGTTCCCATCATTGGTTAACTGCTGTACGATTTCATGGTTTCCACCATGGGGAGAAGACGCTTTATTAAACGTATCATTAAGCAGGATGTATGATTTACAAATATCAGAGTCAGATCACAATGAAGCGGTTAGGCTGAAAAACGCCCTTGCAAGAGCTTGTGTCATTGTCCATTCCTCAGTAGAGTCTGTTGCTGACGAATTTTACCAAACCCTCTCACGCCATGTCTATGTCACTCCCAAATCTTATTTCGATATGATAAAGTGCTTTAAAAATCTTTTTTACTCAAAAAAAGAAGAACTCAGCCTAGATAAGTCAAAGTATCTTAAAGGACTATCACAGCTAGAAAAAACTCATAAAGATGTGCTAGAAATGCAAGAGACGCTTAGAAAGCTTCAGCCAGTCCTAGAAGCCAAGAAAAAAGAGAGCGAGCTTTTAGCTCAGAAAATTGAGCTAGATACAATTGAGGCTAATAATGTAAGAAGAGTTGTGGAAGACGAAGAACGAGAAGTCAATCTAAAAACACAAGAAATTCAAAGGCTGCAAGAAGAAGCTGAGTTTGATTTCCATAGAGTTATGCCTATGCTCGATTCTGCAATAAAGGCAGTTGAATCTATTAATCCTAAAGATATCACCGAAATCCGAACTTTTCCAAGCCCTCCTCCATTAGTTGTGTATACTTTAGAAGCAATCGCCATTATTTTAGAACATAAAACTGACTGGGATTCAATAAAGAGGCTTTTGAATAGCAATTTTATAGATACTTTGAAAAATTTCAATAGAGACGATATCAAGCCACAGGTTATAAATAAGCTTCGCTATAAAATAACTTCAAACCCAAATTTCACACCAGATAAAGTAGGATCACAAAATATGTCATCAAAATCGTTATGTCAATGGGTATTCGCAATTGAACATTATGCGAAGGTTATAAAAGAAATCAACCCAAAACGACTGAAACTAGAAAAAATGAATAAGGCTCTAGAAGATGCACTGTCAGGACTTAGGGTGGCAAGAGATAAACTCCAAGTTGAGCTGCAAAAAGTCGATGATTTAGAAAATACATTAAGAGAAGTAATTAATGAAAGAGACAAGCTAGGGGAGCAGATCATGACAGACATGATCAGACTTACAAGAGCTTCTGTGCTTACTGACGGCTTAAAAGAAGAACAAATCAGATGGGGAAGCCTCTATGAATCATTAAATAACAGACTCAGTCATTTAATTGGCGATGCCTTAATGGCTGCTGTTTGTGTCAGCTATTATGGACCATTTACAGGCTCTTTTAGAAACCAGCTTGTTAGCATGTGAATCAAAAAATGCCAAAGCCTACAAATTCCGCTCTCAGAAGAGTTTGATTTAGCTAATGTTCTAGCATATCCTCTATTAATAAGAGAATGAAATATAGCGTCCTTGCCATCTGATTCAGTATCAATAAATAACGCAATTTTAGCAACTAGATCAGAAAGGTGGCCACTTATGATTGACCCTCAAGAGCAAGCTAATAGATGGATCAGACAAATGGAGCAGCAAAATAATATAAAAATAGCCAAAGATTATGACTCAGATTTTAATAGAACTTTAGAAGCTTGTCTAAGAAATGGGCTGCCTATGCTGATAGAAGATGTAGGAGAGTCGCTAAATCCGTCTTTGGATTCTATTTTCCATATGAATGTTGTTGAAAGGACGAAGAATATGTTTGAAATTAAATTTGGAGATAATTATATTGATTATGACATGAAATTCAGACTTTATATCACAACAAAAATTTCAAACCCCCATTATTTACCAGAAACTTTTATCAAAGTAAACATCATTAATTTCACTGTCACAAGTGAAGGGCTGGAAGAGCAGCTATTGGCAGAAATTGTAAGAATTGAAGAGCCAGAAATCGAAAAACAGAAAGTCAGCTTGATCATTGATATAGCAAAAGACCAAAAAAAGCTTAAACAATTAGAGGACAGCATATTAAACACTTTATCAGAAACAAAGGGAAATATTCTAGACGACGCAAAACTGATAAACACTTTAAAGAGTTCGAAGCAGCTAGCACAAGAAATTAATGACAGAGTAAAACAGTCAGAAGTTACAAAAAAATTAATAGAAGATGCAAGAGTAAAATATAAACCTGTTGCTATTAGAGGATCTGTACTTTATTTTGTGATTGCTGATCTAGCTATTATTGATCCTATGTATCAATATTCATTGAGATATTTTTCAAAGCTTTTTAATGACATTATAGATAAGTCAGAGAAAACAGAAATTTTGGAAGAGAGATTGAGGATTATTATAAAAAATACCACTTTTATTATATATCAAAGCATCTGCAAAGGGTTATTCAATAGACATAAGCTGATATTCAGTTTTCTTATTGCTTCAAAAATTGCCAGACTATCTGGAAGCATAGAAGACGCTGAATGAAGCTTATTTTTGAGAGGGGCCAGCATAATCCCTCCTGAGTACGGTCGCCCTAGGAGACCTGAAGGAATTTCTGAAAAATCGTGGAATTTTGTGATTTGTTTACAAAATATCAGTGAAAAATTCAAAGTCCTTGGAAAATACGTCGATCAAGACATTTTGCAATGGCTTGAATGGATAAACTGTGGCAATCCTACCACAACTCCTCCTCCAGTTCCATACAGTGACCTATCCATTTTCCATTTGCTCCTTCTCATAAAAGCATTCCGTGAAGAAAAAATTTTCACACTTGTAAACCGATTTGTTGATGAAAATCTTGGGGCTGAATTTTTACAAGCAAGCCAAAATTCTATTGAAGAGCTTTTCCAAGACAGTAGGCCTAAAATCCCATTGATTTTTATATTGAGTTCAGGTGGTGATCCTATGAATATGATACAAAAATATGCGAAAATCAGATCGATGAATGAAAAATTAGATGTAATTTCCCTTGGAAAAGGCCAAGGAGAAAGAGCTAAACGGTTTATTGAGCACGGAATAAGAGAAGGGAAATGAATTGTTTTGCAAAATTGCCACCTAGCTAAATCATGAATGCCAGAACTGGAAAGGCTGGTTTATATTATTGGCGAAACTAATAGTCAGCCACATGAAGATTTTAGACTCTTTTTAACATCGATGCCGTGTGATTATTTCCCAGTCGCTGTTTTGCAAAACGGCACAAAAGTGACAAGTGAGCAGCCAAAAGGACTAAAATCAAATATGCTTCGGTCGATCAGCATGATCCAAGAAGAAAAAATCGAAAAATCAGCAAAGCCAGAAGAGTTGAGGAAGTTTTTGATGAGTTTGTGCTTCTTCCATGGAGTTGTAAAAGAAAGACTGAAGTTTGGGTCTTTAGGATGGAATGTTAGCTATGAGTTTAATGAAAGTGATTTTGATACTTCTATAGAAATGATAACACTTTTCCTTGAAGAAGAATCAATTCCAGTTGACGCAATTAAATATATCACTGGAGAAATTATTTATGGAGGCCGTGTAACTGATTCTATTGACAGAAGAACTCTTAATAGCATTTTGAGCTCATTTGTGTCAGTAGATGTCCTCGAGCATGATTATGCATTTTCTTCATCAAAACTTTATAAAATCCCAACAGTTCACAATCTAGACGGTTTCAAACAATATGTAAAAACACTTCCAACCGAAGATGATCCAGAAATCTTTGGGATGCATCCAAACGCGAATATTACTTATCAAATAAAAGAATCAGAGCTTATCGTGCTAACAGTTTTATCAATACAGCCCAAAGAAAAAGGAAGGCTTGGGAAGCCATCTGATACTATTGTTGATGAAATTGCTAAACAAATCCTAGAAATCTTGCCACGGCCACTGCTTATATCAGAAGCTGGGCCTATTACTTTTGCAAAAGAAAAAAATGGGCTGATGGATGCTTTAGCTACATTTCTCATGCAAGAAATTTCGAGGTTTAATAAGTTGTTGTCATCTATTCGTGCATCATTAGAAGATTTAAGAAAAGCAATTCGTGGGCTTGCATTGATGAGTGATGAGCTGGATTTGATGTATGTTAACATTTTAAATAACCAGGTTCCACATTTATGGCAAAAAGTTGCCTATCCTTCGTTAAAACCTTTAGGCATATGGGTTGATGATTTAGTAGCAAGAACCAATTTTATCAGAGCATGGCTTAAACTTGGGCCTCCAAATGCCTTTTGGTTAAGCTGCTTTTTCTTCCCTCAAGGGTTTTTAACTGCAGCTTTACAATCTTATGCCAGAAAATATCATGTTCCTATAGACACCTTAATGTTTGCATTTGAATTTCAGCAGTACACTGATCCAGACTATATAGAAGAAAAGCCTGAAGAAGGAGTTTACATTTATGGGCTCTTTGCTGAAGGATGCAGATGGGATATGGAGTATATGGAGCTGCAAGATTCCAGACCAGGAGAAATGTTTACAAAAGTGCCTATAATTCTATTTGTGCCTGTAAATAATAAACCTGTAGAAAGTGACGACTGTTCAGTGCCTGTTTATAAAACATCAGCCAGAGCTGGAGTTTTATCCACAACTGGGCACTCAACAAATTTTGTTATTTTTATTGACTGCCCAAACTCGCAGAAACCAAGCTATTGGATATTAAAAGGGGCTGCTTTTGTATGTCAACTTAATGATTAAAATTTTAGTTAAATTGGAGTAAAAGGGTTTTCAAAAATTATGTTTTCTTGAGGAATTTCAAGCTTCCGAGGAAGCCTGTTATATTTTTCTAATGTTTTCCTGTTTTGATACCGTATTCTTGCATCAATAAGATAATATTTAGCTTGCTTGCTTAATGATGATGTAAAGCCTACACAAATTAAGCAAATAACACAGCATGCTATTGCGCCAAGGAAAAAATAAAGGATTTCTTCATCTTCCCAAGCCTCTTCTAAATTTTCGCCTATGTCTTTAAATTCTAAATATTCTTCAGCATTTGTGCTTTCAGCTTCAATGCTGTTTTGAGGTAAACTGCTTAATCTAATTGAGAATACCCCAACTATAAATATCAATAAAATTTTCATTTTAAATTAAAATTTAACGTTTAAAATTTTAATTCCTTTAAAATCAATACAAATATCAACCCGAGGTTCAGATTAGGCGCTTTCTTATCCATGAATGATATTATTACTTTAAATTATCACAATCAAGATTTACACTGACTACTCTTATAAGTTTTCCAACTCATCAAAACTCGCTATACTCTTTCTCAGCTCAAGTTCTGCCCTTTCTTTTTGTATTTGTCCAAGCATGTCCATAATTGTATGTGTATCTTCTTCTATTATAGTTTCCTTCACTTTCAGTGTCATTTTCGCCTGGTTGATTTCTTGGGCTTCGTTTAGCATTTCTTCTTTTATCCCTCTCCTTTCTTCTGAGTTATTTCTAGGTACTCCTTTGTGCTTCATTTCTCTTTGCATTATGACTTTATTTTTCATAAGTTCTTCATATTCTCTGCTGGCTTTCTTCTTTATTTCCATCATCATTTTGTACTCGCCCCTGACTTTCTCTCGCTCTTCTCTGATTTTGTCAATTTTAGTTGAAGTTCTCCCGATGCTGGTTCTTGGACTTTTTAAATTTAGGTCTTCTGTGGACGAATGTGTGCTCTCCTCTGTTGTTGTAATTCTTTTTATGTTCTTTTTGCACGAATTGCTCTCAATTTTTAAATTTCATAATTTTCGCTGTATTTTTTTCTTGTAATATTTGACTTCTTCTTTTTCCAATTCAATTTCGTGTATTAATTTACGATAATCTATCTCAGATTTAGGAGGTTCATTAGCTTCTTCTCAGATATAGCACAAAAGGACTCGTCCAGATCCATCTGCTAAATTCCATCAACTAGCACCTTTTTTGCGGCTTGATTCGTCAATGGTTAGTGTGACTTTTCCAATTTCAACGTCCGAAAAGATTCTAGATTTATGTAAAAATCGAACTTCAAAAGGAAATAGACCTTTAGCTATAAAAGTATGTGACTGGTTTCAGTGAGGATCAAGATGTTGGCCTGCAGCTGCTTGAGATTTCCAGATCTGCTCACCACATTGAACTTCAGCATAAGGACTCATTTTCCCTAATCGAGCTACATTGTTTTTGAGCTTTGCCTCTATTATGCGGATGGTTAGGTATATAGTTTGCTGAGACTGCTTACTCGGTATTGATATCATTTAAACCTTTTATGCACTTTATGGAAATGAAATTTTAAGATAAACAAACTTGAGATTTATTAAGAAGAATTATGAAAGAAAAAAACAAAGAAAGGATGATTAAGATCATTAGGATGGGAAATAAATAAAAATTGGGCCGGAGAGATAAATTAAATAATCATCAGTTTATGTTAAGGATACAAGATTTATGATGCAAAAAGTCAGTTTATGAAGAAAGAAGATTCTTATTGGATGAAATCAGATATTTAAGCAGAGAGATAAAACTGCCTTACTGTATTATTTGGTTTTAAAATTTAATAAGAATAATCACTGATGTACACCATTATTATCATATAGAAACAAATTATTCAAAAGGGTTAAAGCAACTTATAAGAAAAAGCTTATATTTGAAATAAAATTCTATAAAATAACTATACGTTTGAAATTATGATATATTTTCAATAAATTTATATTTAGCAGGTAAACTTCATAGATTTTCACTTTATTTAATCTTACCAATAAAACAAATAACTCCCTTGAGAGGTTATATTAGAAATCTAAATTATTTTTTATCTTAATATTAGTGTATTCATCATTATATTTTATTGGAAGCTTGAAGAAATTTTGACATAAAATGGCCTGGAAACGGTTTCTCTTCTGCAATATTTACTGCATTTTAATGATAAATAATTTCATTGCATAGATAAAATGGCAGAAACCGCTACACACTTAGACCCAAAAATAGCAGTTCAGAAACTGAAGCAGCAAAATGAAAAGCTTAAATCTGAGCTTTCACAGCTAAGAAGTGCTTTACAAACTGCTATGAATAACCAAAAGCAGGCAAGTATTCAAGCACAACGTCCTAACTTCAGTTCAGAGTCTGAAGACCGAGAACTTCAAGTTTTGCACTCAAAAATTAAAAAACTTAAAAATGAGCGTTCATCCTTAAAAGTCCAAATCACTGCAAATTCTGATTCCAACACAGCAGAAATCGAAAATGAGTTAAAATATCTCAAAAATCAACTAAAACAAGCAGAAGGGGAGCAACAAACTCTCTTAAAACTTCAAAAAGACCAAGAAAGCCATATGGAAACAATAAGCACTGGGCAAACTGTTGCAGACAAGATCAGCAGACTTCGAGAAGAAATAAAAGAAGCCAAAGATGAATACCGAGAAGTCAATGAAACGATGAAATCAGAAGAAGCAAGATGGCTTGAAGACCACAAAAGGATGATCGCCCTTGAGTCAAGAATAAGAGAAGCCTCAGGGAAAGCACCAAAAGCTCAATCTAAAACTCAAGAAGAGGATGAATTAACTGAACTTAAAAGAAAGCAAGATGTCCTTAATAAAGCTATAGCTACTGAAGAAGCTAAAGGGAAACGATATGTAATGGAAGCTGAAAATAACCTGAAAGTTCTTCAAGAAGAAGATTTGGGATTGAAAAAAAAATTAAGAGAAAAAGACCAGGAGTGTCAATTAAAAATATTGAAAATAAAAGAATTAAAAGGAAACATTGCAAATTTGCAAAGAAAAGGGAAAGAAGAAGAAAATAGAGAAGGGGATGTAGGCAATTATGAGGGAGGAAGAGAAAATTATGGAAGCAATGAAGGAGAATACGAAGAAAAATCAAAGTATTCTGATTATGAATATGAATCAAAGCATAATAGAAATACATCAGGAGATTATGGAGATACTGGGAAGGAGTATTATTCAAAGCCGAAACTTCAGTTTTAAACCAGATAATTATAATAAATAATTTTATTCTATTAAATTTTAATCTCTTTTAAATATTTGGAAAAGCTTAATATTATTGGATTTTTACTAATAACTTTTGTTAGGGAATTATATTTTTTTTCCTTGTAAAATTTAAGATATTAATTTTCCAATTTATTTGTTTCAAGCTATTTGACATATAAGCAATTTGAAAATAATTTTATTAATATAAGAACAAAATTTATGTGCCTTTGGTATCATAGCATTCATTTTTAGAAATGTCGCCATTCAAATCCAATCGCTTTCTATTGGATTCTGCAGCTATAATGGGATGTATTATAGAGCCTGCCATCATGGTAAATCTCTTTTTTATAGACCCATTTCTGCTTTCAACTTTTAAGGATTTATTAAGCCTTAAACTCTCTTTATCAGCTTCATTTCTAGAAGAGCTTGGAGATAAATCAAATGATGATCGCCTGGCTCTATTTTCCAGAGTGTTTCCCATTGTATGTTTTTGAAAATTGTAAGCATTTCATTTTATTTTGAGAATTTTTTCGGTTAATTGAATTTCCTGCTTCATAATCTTTTTCACTGGTTTTAAGTTTCTTCTTAACGGCTGCAGATATTTTAAAAATTTCGGTATATTTGCAGCATAATTTTTATCGAATTTTGCAATATTTTCTCTAAGCGAATGATTTTTCTCTCCTTGTACGCATTTCCTCATTAGTGAAAATCTTTTAAGTTGTGTATGAAAAACTAAAAATTCGGGTCACCTAGGCTCTTCAGATCTTCTTTTTTTCTTTAATGCCCATCATTTTATAATTAATCCCAAAGCGTAAGGAGCCAATTTTTTCTTTACACAATGATTATAAATTTTTTTTTCATAAAAATCCATTTCTTTCCTTGAAAAGATAAGCTCGTGTTCTACAGTTAGCACAGTAGACGAGACTATGAATACACCTAGAAAATTTATCAAAACTATAATATATCTTCCAATATGGGTACCTGGAACTACATCTCCATAGCCCACTGTTAACTCTGTAAATCCAGACAAAGAAAATCCATTTCATATATACCCAAAATCACTATCTTCCAGCGTCCTCTCAAAAATTCTCAACAAAAATCCCGCTGATATCATAATAATAGTGAAAAGAAAGCAAATCGAATGATAAGGCCTTGTCTTTAACTGAGTTTTTAGTGAAAAAATCATAAAATCTCTTACATTCTCCAAATTACTATATAATTGTTACCATATAATTTCAGCTGTTTGTGAACTGTAATACGAGGTCTCATAAATCATTTTAAACACAAAATAAAGCTTGATAAATGAAATGCCAAGAATAATATCATCTATCGAAAGTAAGGCGTAAGTATTCAATTCATGGACTTCAAAACTTCAATCCAAATAGGGAGGCGTGGCAGGAAAACAAATGAATATTTCAAATACCATCCAGTTTCTTATTGGGATATCTCATAACTGGCTATTAATATGACATTCTCGATAAGCCTTTGCAAGGTGCAGTTTTATGGAGTAATATTGGATAACAAAACTTATAAGTCAAGCATTTAGCGCTATGATGATAGCTCTGAGAAGATTTATATTCGTCGTTGACTTAAAATCATTATAATAAAAGGATTCATTTTCAACAATAGAGAGAATAAGAATAATGACACTTAATATGCCTGTCAGGATTGAGTTTATTTTAAATCGAACTTTCAGTTTTGATATATCGAGTTCTGGGAAAATTGTAGCTACTCTTGTAGGAATGCCTAAAGAATCTCCGAATGGATCATTGAAAGCGAGCATCAAAGCGTATGATGAAGCTATTTTGCTGTAAACACAACCTTGAGTAATTGTGTGTGTTCTTTTCAGTGATTGCATTTCTATTAGGTATTTTTTAATTCTTTTTATTAAAAATCTTAATTAAATGCCGAAAATTCAAACAGATTTTTAAATTTTCAATTCTGGCTGACATTTTGCTTTTCAGTAACTAAGCTAATTGATTTTTTCATCAAACGATTTTTATTCTATTTCTCTTATATTTATATGTATTTTTGCTTTACTTATAATCAATATTTGAGTGTTTTTATCCATTTATCTTTTTTGATTGCTAATCGAATTTGATTAAATTTAAAAATTAACTTGGAGATTCACCATGAAAACAATAGGAGATCCTCATTATAGTTTTTAATAATAAGTCTCTTATATTCTGAATTCTATCTACGATTGCAGCGAAGAACTGTTAAATCTTTGTAGTTTCAATTTAAAGTTCTTCCTTAGCACCTCTCCTATTTTAACAAGTTATGATGAACCTGATAAAGCACACTATCAAAAGGTCATCAATTCTTAAAATTTTAGCATTACTTGAAGATACAAATTAATAATTTTTGTAAATCCCAAATTGCATATCCTGAAAAACTTAATTCAAATTTTACGAAAATTATACTAATGAACTAGCATTTGTTTTATATACGCTGTGAATTGTATTTTAGTTTTTATTGCTTTGATCCTTTTATGTCGTTTTTCAGAACATTCAACAATTTTCAAGATAAGTTTGCCTTTAAATAACATTAATTTTCCATGATAGAAATTTTTACAGCTTTATAATTAGTTGATAAAAAGTACCTTTACTGTACTCGCAATTTTGATTTTTCAATCCTTCTGACGGCTTTTTCTTCTTGATGCCATTTTATGTCTTTGCTGGCATAAGCTGCCATAAAAATTATTATGCTGACGCATTCTTTGAACTTTAAACTTGATTTAGAAGCGCATTAGGTGGAGCTCAAGTAAATGGGCATTCATAATATCCTTAATAATTCGAGATACTTCAGTTTAGTATAAAGCTGAAGCATATTTTTACAATTCATTAAATCGAATTCTTTAGTAATTATAATAAGAATTTCCAGAGAAATAGGCAATTCCAATAAATGTTAAGAAAGAAAAATCAAATATTAGTTTCATGTAAATGTCTAATAAAATCTGTTAATAAAGGTCTACCCTTAATTAATAGAATCTCAATTCTTTCTAGCCAATCTTCCAAATATTACTTATTTCTAGCTTTGATCATTACTCATTCCAATATTCTTTGCTCCATGAGCGTATTAGTATGCTAAAATACCCAGCTATTATAAATACAATATGATATAAAAATATCAGTGCTATCTCATATTTTTTCTAGATAATTTTAAACGCACTATTGCATAATTGTTGATTTCTATCAAATCGAAATAAAAAGAATAAACTGTAATAATAAATGGGGTGTAAATTTTCTGCTGACAAGGACGTCCAAGAAGTTGCTCAATTATCTGAGCAAGATATTAAGATTATTAACAAAATAGGTGAACTTGCCTCTCAAGTTCAAAACTCTCCATCGCCTGCAGAACTCCAATTTCTTTTGCAAACTTTAAGCAATCTTCATACTGTCGAATCAGCTAAGCGTGAAGAATGGCTTGCAACAATCCATAATGATATCATTAATCCCTTATATTTCTCAATGATAGAAAATTTCCCATATTCTGACTCAAATCCATTCATCCCAGATGAGCATAAATTAGAAACTTTGAGAAATAAAGATTTTCTACCATTTGACAAATCCAAAGACGAGCTAAGAAACTGTCTTTTGCATATATACTCTGATTTCATCCCATTGTTCAATATTGATATTTCAAAGCTCCAAAGGCTTATTTTTGCTTTGTCGGAAAATTACAACAATAACCCATTCCATAATTTCACTCATGCATTTGCAGTCACTCAAATGATATTCAGCATAAGTGAAAGAGCTAACAAACTTCAAGCGTTTTTAGAACATAAAGATAGGCTTGCTCTCCTAGTTTCTGCATTAGGGCACGATTTAAACCATCCAGGAGTAACAAATGCTTACATGATAAATACAAGACACCAGCTTGCAGTTCGTTATAACGATATTTCTGTGCTGGAAAATTACCACGCATCAACATTGATTCATTTTCTCGAGCTTTCTGGGTGCGATATTCTGGAAAACTTCCCACTTCAGGATAAAAATTACATGAGAAGACAGATAATTCCAACTATTTTGGCGACTGATATGGCTAAGCATTTTCAGGTTATTGCGAACTTTGAAGGCGTTATGAAGAATTTTGATAGGGAAAATGCTGATCATAGACAGGCTGTAATGGATGGACTATTACATTCGGCAGATGTAGGGAATCCTACATTAAGATTTGATATTGCGACTGTTTATTCTTTGAGGATTATTCAGGAATTTAATAAGCAAGTACTTACTGAAGAGCAGAAAGGTCTTCCGGTGTCTGAATATTTAAGAGTTGGAAACGATGTTGCTGGAATTAAAAAAAATCAGCTGGGCTTTATCGAGAAGCTGATTTATCCACTGTGGAAAGTTGTAGCGACTTATATACCTGAAGCACAAATTCATATAGATACGATTGAAGACAATAAAAGAAGGTGGGAAGAACTTGAAAATCTAGATTAAGAGCTATAACTATTATTAATTACTGATTATGATGGGAAATGTTGATGCGATAGCAACAATGTAGCATTTTAAATATTTTTCAAATAGTAAAATAACTATATCTTGAATCAAAATAAGAAAATATAATAATTTTATTATATTAATTATTCATTACTTAATCTGATTTCAATTATTTTTTATGTGAATTTCTTTATCTGAAAATCATACTTCTGCAGATCTCTAACAGAAATTAGTACTTTTGTACGATTTTCCATAATTAAAGTTTATTAAGTTCTGCTAATCGAAACTTAACCAAAAGCTGGTCAAAGAGTTCAGATCCCATAGTTTTTTCATAAGCCCTCTTAATGGCATTAATCAGATCTTCCAGCACTTTTTTATCTTTAAGCGTCATAAAATCTATGACTTTATCAATGCACTGGTTTTCTGAAAAAGCCTTAATGTACTTATAAGCGACGTCAATGTCATCTCTATGACTCGACAAGACCTTGACAATCTCATTAAAGGTGCTTCCATCGATATTCTTGAAATACTCAATTTCAGCCACTGACTTCTTCAGCAGTTTAAACTTCTTCTTCATGTTTACTTGATTCCATTTCTCAGTAAAAGACTGCGCCGAATCAAATATCGGGGTATTAAACCTTGTATGCATGATATCTTCTAAAACTTTAGTCCCTTTGGTAAAGTTTCCTTTTACAACATTCATAAGTTTTCCTACTAAAAATCCTAGACCTGTTGCAGGTATAACTGTGGACTGTAAAATATAATTTGTTGTATCGTTTTCTCCTACTGAATAAGTGCAGACTTCTCGTGACTTTGAAAATTGTCTATGGGTGAGATTATTTGTCAGTAAAGTTATCGATTGTTTATGAGGGTCGATGATTGACCTTTCAAAACCAAAGACTGAGGAAAATTTCAAGAAAGAGCTTGCAAGAATTCTGGTTGTGATCAACCTGCCTTCTTCGTCTACATATCTTTCTAAAGTATCCACAGACTCGACATGGGAGAGTTTTCTGTGAGGGTATTTGGCGAGATAAGCTCTTGCGACCATGTACCATGGCTGCTTAAATGTATGAGAAAGCTGGATAGTGTTCTCAGACATATTTTATAAAAAATTATGAAAGATAAAAACATCAATGAATTGTGATTATAAATGCATTTATTAAAATTGGCAAGATATTTTGAATAAACGCTCATCAATAAGCTTGCTTAAAGATGAGCTGAAATTAGATCTTATTAAGTTCATATAAGCCAAACTTAATATAGAGTTCATCAAAAGGCTCTGGTCCTATGGCGTCTTCATGCCTTTCTTTGATAGCTTTTAAGAGCTCTTCAAGGTCTTTTTTCTCTTTTAAGCTCATGAAATCAATTATTTTATCAACCTCCTGACTTTCTGAAAATGCCTTAATGTACTTAAATGCCGTATCTGCCTCTTCCTTATGACGTGCTAGCACTTTGATTACTTCGGCAAAAGTTTTAACATCAATATTTTTAAAATAATCTATTTCAGAGACTGATTTTTTAAGAAGTTTGAATTTCTTTCTCATGTTCGCTTCGTTCCATATTTCAATAAAACTCTGTGGTGAATCAAATAATGGAATATTAAATTTTGTGCGCATGATGTCTTCTAAGATCCTTACTCCCTTATTAAAATTGTACTTTGCTTCTCTTATTACCTTTTTAGCTAGAAACTCAACTCGCCAGTCTGGCACGAGTGTCCACTGCACTGCATAATGAGTATTATTATCTTCTTCCACAGTATATGAGCAGATCTCATTTACCTTCGAAATCTGTCTATGTGTGATATTATCTGTGGCTAAACTCAATTCCTGTCTTTCCAGATCTACAGCCGATCTCTCTAGCCCAATAATTGATGAAAATTTCATGAAAGAACTCGCCAGAACTCTCGTGGTTATTAACCTCCCTTCCTCATCTACATACCTTTCCAAAGTATCAATATACTCTATATGTGATAATTTTCTATGTGGATACTTTGCAAGATATGCTCTGGCGACCATATACCATGGTCTCCTAAATCTGTGAGAAAGTTGGATACAATGTTCCGACATTTTTAATTTTAAAATTTTATTGCTTAAATACAACTAAGCGTTGACGACAAGGAAAATTTTCGATATTCCTGTGTGCTATCAGCTACTTTAGACGCTGCCATTCTGAAATCAAAGAAATAGCCAGAAAACAAGCTTTGAATTGAATCTTGCTCAATTGTCGGATCAATTTCGTCTTTTCATTCTCCACCTACTCTGGGGTCAAAGTTGTCTTCAGTCGTCAGCCTAAAAGGGGCTTCTAGAGTTTTTTCTTTAAGCTGTTTCCAAGGGAACTCTTGAAGCCAAGGGTGGGATTTAACTTCTTTTGCACCTTTTGCCCCGAGTCTGCTATCAGCTTTCCTCATGAGTAGCTTATTAGCAAAATCAGCAGCTTCGAGAGACCAGCCTTCAGGGACCTCTTGTCTTTTGATTTGTACTTGTCTTGCTAGGATTTGATCTCTGATTTCTTTTCTATTTTTTCCATTATAAGGTCTTCTCCCCATCATGAACTCATATACTATTACACCTAAGGCAAAATAATCTGCAACAAAGCTATGGTTCATTCTACACATGACTTCAGGGGCCATATAGCCTGGTGTTCCTGAAGTGTCTTGAGAGTTTTCAGGGTTAAAAACCCTTGCGATCCCAAAGTCTGTTATCCTCACATATCCTTTGCTATCCAGCACCAAATTTTCTGGCTTAATATCTCTATGTATAATGCCATTTGCGTGTATATAATCCAGCCCAGAGACTATACAAGCTACAAAAAATCTGGTCTGCTCCTCGCTAAATCTTCTAACTTTCCCAATATGATACCTCAGATCTCCGCCGGGCATCAAATCCATCACTAAGTACAAGTTTTCTCTGTCTTGGAAGGCGAATTGCATATTTACAATAAGAGGGTGTCTCAAAACTGAGAGAATTTTTCTTTCATTCATAACTGAATGTACACTTCTTTTGGAAACGATTCTGAGCTTGCTCATAGCTTTCATCGCAAAAAGCCGTTTGACTTTTTTTAATTCAACTTTTCATACACGGCCGAAGCCTCCTTTTCCAATCGGATAAAGAAAATTAAAATAATGCTTGTTGATTGTAGGGGATGGGACTTCATGAGTCGTTTCTTTTTCTTTGTGTGGGTCAGATTGGATACAGCCTTGAGATTTTAATCCACGACGATGACCTGGTCGGGAACCTCCTTGGCTAAGGGTAAACATTGTCCTGAGTTTACTGATGTCTGAGTCTCTTTGCATTTAAATGGAATATAATAAAAAACATAGGAAAATTTGGCAGATAAAACGGTTTATGAGTGTGAAGAGCATTAAAAAAGAAAAATTTAGGAAATGATAGGGGCTAATTTGATAGTTTTTGAAATTGGAGGGATAGGTTATAATTTCAAGATATAAAAATTATCAGATAAATAGAATGCCATAATCTTTTAAATGATAAAAATATTAAGCAGATTCGCATCAACAGCAAAATCAAAAGTTTTTGATGTGAACTATGCAATTGAGGATTTTTCTGATTTCCCTATAAAGTATCATAAAAATATTCCAAATCTCGAAGATGTTAAAGTTAAGGACTACCTTTATCGGTCAAGCGATGTTGAAGGAATTAAGCTAGCACATGACTCTTTTATGACCCTATTAGCGGAAGGAAAATATGCAGAACTCGAAGATATGACAGAGCATAATTTTTTTATCAAACTTAAAGAAATATGCGAAAAATATAAGAAATTAGGCTACACATTCAAAAAAATAGGAAATTCTGATGATGCAGCAGTCAGAGTTATAGGTGTCAGCTACTTCTCTGGAGGAGTTACACCATACAGAAATTTGAATTTGCCTGAAAAAAGCTATTATCAACAACCTTTAATTGATCCTGTCTCAAAAACTCCTGTTGGAGTCTTTTTCAGAACAAGAAAACCCAAATCTCCTCCAAAAGATTTTTCAAAATTCAATGACTTAGACCTAAAAGCATTAAACGCCTCAGATCATTCAGAACATCAAGAAAAGCTTGAAGAATTAGCAACTTTATTCCAATGGTATCCTTTAAGAATTAAAACAATAGATGCCGGAATAGTTAGTTCTTGCAAACTTGTAGTAGTTGATGAAAAAGGTAAACCAGTCTATGGAGATAACGATGAAGAATTAAAAGTGTTTAGGTTGTTTAGAATGGAAACTATTATTGAGATGACGGGGTGGCTAACTACTTTTTGGGAATGGAAAACTGGGATAAAGACTTTTATAGATGAAAAATTCAAAGGGATGGTTGGACAATATTATATTGTGGACGTTGATGGATTTGCTGATGGAAATCCGTACACATATTAAGTTAATTAGATTATCAAATTCTAAAAGTGTGGTTAATTGCAGATCTCAACCTTCTATAGTATTTAATTTAGAATAATAATTGATTCGGTCAGGTCTTTGTTTTTCTGCGGTATTATTATTTAAGAGAAATATAAATATATAGAGGTGAGCGTAAGAAGATTGTTTGGAGTTTAGGAGTTTTTTATGAGTGAATGCAAGTAGGTTACTATTGAGAGGTTGGGTTTGTGCTTGACCCGATGTGTGGCAAATTCTATTATTTGAGAAGGCTTTTTAAAAATCAAAATCAAGTTATTTAGCTTAATTACGGCAAGAGAAAGGAAATCGCTTTTCTTTTTGTCAATTTAATCTTTCACCTAGTATATCTTCTATGTTTGAGAAAATGGATTTATCTTTGTAAAAGCTCATTAAGTGCTATAAACATCCTTAAAATAAATAAATCAATTTATTTTATTGCCCTTTTTGCATAGTTGGGCCTATACTTGTATGAGTAGACTTGGTTTGCTTTTAAGACAGCTAAACGAAATATGCTATATATAGCTCATAATTATCATTAAACTATAATAAAAGCCGAAATGATTTGAGAGACAACATAGTGTGCTTAAAGGGCTTGAATCATTCATCTGCAAGTCTTGAATCATTTATCAACAAAAGTATAATGTTAAAAAATTTATATAGAGCAGCATACTATAATAGTCTTTCTATCTTAAAAATTATACGAATTTCTATCGTAAACACATTGCAGAAAATTTTATGTATAACGATTTGGAATCAATGATTTTTATAAATATAAACTATAAAACTTTTAACACTAGATCCAATCTGTCATTATTTTGCTTATTAATTGTTTGATTTTATCTTTATGTTTTATAGGATATTCTTCAAAAATGAATTCCAATTAAAAAATAGATAATTGTGATTTGAATAGAAAATATACATTAAGCACCTTTGAATGGAATAAGACATTATTACTTTTCTTGAAATTTCTCGTTAAAATAATAAAAAACATAATAATACTTAATAAAGCTATTTTTTATATTTTTAAATAAAAAATAGCATAACAGTTATGGGCTATGAGTCATTATTTTTGATATTTTAGAATATTGCAGAAAAATCAAATATCTTATTAACAAAATAGCGAAACAAAGTCATTTATTATGCTTAAAGCGAGTTAAATATCTAAAATTAAAAGATTATCATTCTCTTATGCTGCCACATTGAAACTATGTTAAAAGAAGCTTCAGTAACTTCAAAGTAATTGAAAGTTAAATCAGCTCTAATAATTTTAATTATACTTTAAAATATGATTTATTCACTATTTTTTATTCATATCATTAAATGAATTCCCTAAAAAAAATTCTCTCACAAATTCCTATGACTTTTCAAATTTTCCTCGCTGCTCTTGGTATATATTTTTATTCCTATCATAAGTTTAAGTGTAATTAACTATCCGTTTATAACTATTTACAATGGCAGAACCAAAGTTTGGCTACGATAAAGGGAACTTCATCAGCGATTTATGGATGTTCTGGGCTTACAGCATAATCAGCTTCTGAAGCAAAAACAAACCGAGCCAAAACAACATCTTAAAAATTCCTGATCGGATCATGTTTGAAGAGTCTCTATTAGCACTCGAAAAAGAATGGGAAATTGAGTCAAAAAAGGAAAAACCTAGCCTTTTAAGAGCCTTAATGAGGACAGTATGGTGGGAGTTCACCAAATATACCTTCATCTTAAATGTTGGGCAAGCTTTAGGATTGGTCCAAGCTGTTATCATGATCTTCTTGATCAACTTTTTTACCGATGATGACGCTGAGATTACTGAAGGGATATGACTTGTCGCATGTTTAGCAGTGGCAGCCATTTTGGGTGTTTCACTGTTCGCACTTGGAGCTTTTTATTTGAGAATGCTTACAATCAAGGTAAAATCTATAGTTCCATATATAATTTATAAAAAAGTTCTCAAAACTTCTTACGAAGAGATTTCTCAAAAAGACTTCAAAGGAAAAATGCCCAATACAATTGCATCAGATTTAGAGTATTTTAGTGGGATTACAACCGTTTCCATAGTAATGGGGGGTCCGTTTCTTTTCGCGGGAGCTTTTGTGATCGTTGGGATTCTTATGGGATGGCCTGGAATTATAGGTTTGGCTATTTTAATCCTTCAATTCCCTATTGCAGTCGTATTATCTAGCTTATCTAGCTACTACAGAATGAGATCGTCTGCATGTAGTGATAAAAGGATTATGATGATTACGAATTTAATTGAAGGAATTAGAGTAGTGAAGCTTTATGGATGGGAAGAACCATTTTTAAGGCTGATTTATGGGGAAAGAAAAAGGGAAATTTCTGAGCTCAATAAAGAATATGACGTAACAGCAGTTAATAACTCGTTTGGAGTTTCAGGGATCGGAATTGTCTTACTAGTCACCTTTGCCTTATATGTCCACTCAGGAAATGAGCTTGAGGTAAGTTCAGTGTTCTGTGTGGTCGCCGTTATGTTTATTATTTATGCACTGCTAATCAAAACAGGCGTCATTGCTGCCTACAACGCAGCTACCATTATATTATCATTCGAGAGACTCACACAAATCCTTATGACCGATGAGAAAAAAGTTGACGATAAAAACCAGCAAAATCCTGACTCAGAAGATCCTGTATCAGTAGAAAAAGCCAGCTTTTCTTATAAATCCAAAAAAGAATTACTAACAGAAGAAGAAGAGTTAATAGGAAAAGAGGTAGAAGAAAGAGAAGTGCTCAGTGGGATAGATTTCAAGCTGAAAAAAGGAGAATTGTTAATCGTCGTAGGACAAGTAGGAAGTGGCAAAACCAGCTTATTGCTTGGATTGCTCGACGAAATATTTTTGGTTAACGGAAAGGTGGACCTGAATGGCAAAATTTCTTATGCAGGACAGGAACCATGAATTCTCTCAGGAACTATAAGAGAAAATATCATAATGGATAACGAATATAACGAAACACTCTACAAAGAAATTGTCAAGCTCTGTAGGCTTGATAAAGATTTTGACCAGTTTTTAAATAAAGATGAAACAAGTATTGGTGACAATGGAATCACCTTAAGTGGAGGCCAAAAAGCTAGAATAAGTCTTGCAAGAGTACTATACTCTAGTAGAGATATAGTTCTTCTTGATGATCCTTTAAGTGCAGTTGACTCTGAGGTAAGCTCATATATTTTCAAAAACTGCATCAAAGAATATTTGAAAGGTAAAACAGTCATCTTGGTGACTCATCAAATCCACCTTATATCAGAAGCTGACAAACTTTTGGTCCTAAATCAAGGAAAACAGCTGTTTTTTGGGACCTACCAAGAATTCCAAGAACGAGATGACATAGAAGACTTTGTCGGAGAATTGAAAAAGGTCAAAAGTGAAGCTGCTAAAGAAATTGATTATTCTGTTTATATAAAAGGAGAAGATAAAGGAGAAGCAGTACCAGGGCTGAGTGAAGAAGAAAAAGACCTACCTCCAATTACATTGAAAACTTACCATCAGTTTTTTATGTATGGGTATAAATATAACATTCTTATTGTAGCAATGTTATTGCTAATCGTTGTTACACAAGTTTCTAGTATAGCTGTATTATATTGGCTTACAATATGGTCAAGTCAGTCAGAGTCTGAGCAGGAGGATACTTATTATGTTTGGTTTTATGCGGTGATCATAGGAGTTTGCTTTTTTTGCTCATTTTTGCGATGCTGGGCACTGAATTATGCAATGACCATAGCTGGGAAAAATCTGCATAATAAAGCTTTGGAAAGCGTAGTTAAAACAGAAACTGTTTTCTTTGATAAAAACCAGACTGGAAGAATGATTAATAGGTTTTCAAAAGATACATTTATGATTGATGAAATGCTGCATACAATGTTTTATTATTTCGTCAATCAAGCTTTCGATATTTGGGGAACTCTCATTTCTATTTCTATTATTGTTCCGCCAGCAGCAGGTTTAGTATTCCTTTACTTGTTAATCGCAATATGGTTTTCTAAGCTAATACTGCCAATCGTCAAAGATCTTGGAGCTTATGCTTTAGCATCAAAAAGCCCTATTTTAAGTCTTGCAAATGCTACTTTGCATGGAATTGCTACTATAAGAACTCATGAAATGCAGAAAAAATTCTTAGTAGACATGAAGAAAAATCTTGAGTGGAATTTCCGCTGTGAATTCAGCAGGGACGTTCCTTTCAGGTTTTATCAGCTTTACATGGAACTTTTTGTTGTTTTGTTAGGTGTAATGACAGCATTTATTCTTGTTCCATGGAGAGATTTCATAAGTGAAGATCTTGCAGGGTTATGCATTTGCTTCTTAGTTATAGCTATGCAGCCTACCACTTCATGGGGTGATTCGATGATTGAGGTAGAAATTTTAATGATTTCACCACAGAGACTTATGGAGTATGCTGACATGAAATCTGAAGGCGAGTTTGAGTCTAAAACCCCATTTAAAATTACAAATGGAAAAATTGAATTCCAGGATTTATGTATGAGGTACCGTGAAGGTTATCCTTATGCACTTCGTGACCTTAATATTACAATAGATGCAGGACAAAAGGTAGGAATTGTAGGAAGAACTGGTTCAGGAAAATCATCAATCATGAACGTTTTATTCAGACTTGTCAACCCTGCTTCTGGGACTATCCTAATTGATGGCCAAGACTACAGAAATGCCGGTCTTCATCAGTTAAGAAAGCAAATGTCTGTTATCCCTCAATCACCTATAATATTTATGGCCAGTTTTAGAGACAATATAGACCCATTCCATGAGCACACTGACGAAGAGATTTTAACTATTTGCAAACAGTCAGATATTTATGATGCAGTTATGGCGATGCCTGATAAACTAAACACAGTGCTCTCAGGTAGCGAGTCTGGCTTATCTGCTGGAGAAAAACAATTAGTTTGCCTTGCTCGAGCTTTGATTCGACATAGCAAAATTGTGATGATGGATGAAGCTACAGCTAACGTTGATCCTAAAACTGATAGAATCGTCCATGAAAAAATAAAGACCATGTTTGCTGAAAGCACCATGCTTATTGTCGCTCATAGGCTGAGGACAATAATTGATGTTGACCTGATTATCATGATGGAGGAAGGGACTTGCAAAGAAAAAGGTACTCCTAGGGATCTTGCTTCAATTGAAAATTCGCTGTTTAGAAATTTAATTATGCACACAGGCCCACAAGAGTCCAAATATTTGATGGAAAAATTACGAATTTCTTAATTAACAATAAAATTTTATATAATATACTTGTTAGATTAGTGAACTTTCGATATGTAGCAATATATGTGGATTTTAAGAATTTATGAATTTAAATTTAAAATTTGAGAAAAATTTTAATAATCCACTATACTACATAAATAGGCACTTAAGAATTTGTCTGCAGCAGATAAAAATAGACTTAGTATCATCTTCCTTAATTTGTTCTATGACTATCTCACTTTTCTGTTCAGGACATTCAATATAAATTTCTTCAGTAACTAGCACAGAGTCATTGTCAGAAGGATATAAATCCTTCATCATTTCTTCACGTTTCCTTTGCTGTTCAAATCGTTCTTGCAATTCTTCTTTTATCATTTCAATTTCTTCTCGTGGATCTTCTTCTATTAATGGGGTAGGAATATTGGTGGATTGAGATACTTTGTGTAAGGATTTGTTTGTGTTGCCTATTATAGTAGAAGAAGTTCTACGATAACTTTTAATTTGGTTGCTTTGAGATTTGAATTGGGGGTAGATTCTTGATTCTAAATTTAGATTAAATGGAACTACTTTTTTCATTGTAAGATGAAGATTATATAAAGCAAAGAAATAATTCTCAAATAAAAATTTTACCCTGATTTTAAATAAAAAAGATTTATAATTAAAATTTTGAATTTTAGTGCTTGAAATGATAATGTCATCTAAAATAACTTAATATTGCATATAAAAGATTTCGTTAAATTATTTAAACAATTATCAAATCGATTATTTGTAATTAACTCAACTTTTAATGGAGAACAAATTCAAGGAAAACAATATGAATCATAGCGAAAGTTGCCCAACGCAGTTATGGCGTAAGTATATTATTTTAGAAGGGAAAGCAGCATTTATTTATTTATACAAACTCTTAGTAGGCATTGGAAAAATTTATAATAATTGATGCCTTTAGTTTCGAGTGCTATGCATGATATTAAATAGCTCTAAAAATTCGATAAATGTTTTAGTAAGAGATTATAAAAGAATTAGGCAAATAGCCGAAATAAAAGCAAAGTAGCAAATTCTTTAAACTCATATCGTGCTCATTAAAATTATTATATTCATAATGCACAAGAAAATATTTATAAGGGTTATATTAAATACATGAAAAATTAAGTTATTTATTCTCTTTAAAAAATCCTTCAAATTTTTGAAATAATTCCCAAAGTTCAGCTGCTGTCTCATTAAACTCTGGCTGCTTTTTATTATGGGATTGCTTAATTTTCTCAATCATTGCTATTATATTATCAAAATCCTCAGGATTATTGTTTTTCTCTTCTACCATCTTTATAATAAAATTTCCAATTTTTTCATAGCTTTGAATCTTATTTCTTATATTTTCTTTCTGCTTTTCATTTTCCTTAATTTTTCTTTTAAGTTTTTCTATTTCATTATATTTTTCTTTCTTATAATTAGTAAATTCCTTGATTTTTTTCTTTATGCAAAAATTAATACTATTTTTATCGATCCTCATGGTTTCGCCAGCTTTTTTTATATTTACATTTCTGGAAGAATCATAAACAGAGCTTCTAGGCTTTATTGTAAATGGAAAATTTTTAACTGAAACACTTTTCAAAAGCTTTGCATTTAGAGGTTTATTTACAAAGGGTGAAAAAGCTTTTGTAGTTAAATCATGATCAATTATTTCCATGCCCTTTTTTGTACGACAGGTTTTTGGGATATATTCACCTTCACATAGTAATTCTGAGTCTGGCCGAGGTGTGGAGAATTTAAGTCCTGATAAAAAAGGGATTGACTGTATACGAGTAGACATGATAAGTAATTTAATATCAAAATTATTAAGATTACAACTGGCTGACATTTTGCCTTTGCAATGGCCTTTTAATCTCACTTAAAAAACTCTTATTTTTCGGAATATATTTGGGTCCTTTTTTAAGGAGATTTTGCGGGTCAAAACTTCTGTTTTGAGCTTTTTCTAAGCTTTCGGTACTTCTTTGAGTATCTTTTATCCTAGGTGAATTTTCATATGATTTTAATTTTACGTTTCTTCTTTCAGAAATAAATCCAATTTGTCTGCTTTTCTTTGAATTTGATAACTTTTCTGGGACTGGAGTAGATGAATTTCTTTTGGCAAATAAAGCAGAAAAATCTTCAAGCTTTAAGCAGCCTTTATTTCCTTCATCAAGATGGTTAAAAAGGCTTTTCAACTCTTTTTTAGTCGCAAAAATTGTAAAATTTTCTAATGAAATTAAAAAATCACTAAAATTTACAACTCCATCCTATATAGATTTTACCTTATCATTGTCAAAAAATCGAAATGCTTGAGAAACCATACGGAATTTTTCATTTATTTGCTGTGAAAGCTTTTTCTTCAGCTGAGTTTGTTGGTCTTCTGGGCTAATCCTGAAGCTGGAGTTTTCTGAAGTTCATAAAGCCTCTTTAACGTTAGAGGAAAGAAGCTGGGAATTATAATATTTTGTGCCTTGTGGTGCAAATTTATAAGCTTCGACAAGATCATATAGCTGAGAAAGCTTAAAATTTCCTTCAGAATCTATGCAATGTGCAATTAAGTCATTTTTTAACTGATCTGGAATTTTTGAACCATATGAATTCAAGATATATTTGAATGTAGCTGAGGAAGATTTTGGCTTTTGATCCTTAATAAGCATTATTGCCTGCGCTTTTATCGCTTCAAGGGTTCTTATATCTATATGGTTTTGCTGCAATTTTCCAATCAGGGACCCTTCTACTTTCCCTTTCTTATTTTCTTGAAAACTACTATAAATTGGTAAATATTTATGAGAGTTTATCAAAAACCCTAGCTGATTATCTTCACTTAATTGCTGATTTCTTGCGACTCCAGATAGAAAAATGCTTTCATTATCTCCTTTGTCCATATACCACACATATCTGCCTCTATCATGATGAAGCTTAAGCCTTCGTAAAGTAGCTGTATATTCGATTTTATTATCTTGGTCTCCAAATTTGTCCTTAATTGCTTCAAAATCTTCGATTTTCAATATAACGTTTATATTTTGTAGTTGCTCTTTAAAGATATCAAAAGGAATTTTTCCACTGTTTGTGGTATCAAAAGTTTTAAGGGTGTTTCTTAATAGTCTTCGGACCTTTCTAGCTGTTTTAGTAATGTCGTTTGTTTGACTCATATTTAATTTTCATTATTTAATTGAATTAATTTCAATATTAAGAATTTCTGTAATTCTGTTTCTTATATGTTCTAAGATTCCTTAAGAAGCGTACTTAAATCCTTTTTTATCAAAACTCATTTTTATATTTCCCATTCTAAATTCTCTCTCAAAAATGAATAATCTTCCCTATTTTCTCCTTCAACAGTAAGAAAGCATCTTCATTAGGTGAACAAATTATAAATATGGTCCTACGGCTTCTTCATATAGGATTGCTCTTTTTGAGTTTATCCTTAGTTTCTTCTACCAATACTCAAGAACTTCTTGGTGATACAGATGGTCAATGGAGTTATTTTGGTTTCCAAGGCTACGCAGGTGAAGTTAATATGAACGCTATTACTGGCTCTTCATATTTCTATTGGCTTTTTCAAGCAATTAAAGGCAACATCTCAAGCACAACCGATAAATTACCTTTAATTATATGAATTCAAGGCGGTCCAGGCTGCTCTGGAGAAACTGGAATGTTTTTTGAAAATATAGCTCCTTTCTATATTGATAACAATACAAATCCTCAAAAAAATCCTTATACATGGACTAATGATTTCCACATCATGACTATTGATCACCCTCTGGGGACTGGATATTCTGTGGCAGGAGCTCCTTATGATATGAAAAATACCACAACTGGCTCATCAATACAGCTATATAACTTTTTAGTAAAACTTGCAAATAAATACCCAACTTGGTTCTCACGAGACCTTTATTTCTTTGGAGAAAGCTTTGGAGGACATTGGATCCCAGGCATTGCTTACCAAATTTTATCAAATAATAGAAGCCCAAACCCTCCTTTTAAGTTCAGCCTTAAAGGTGTAGGAATTGGAGACCCATGGACTGACCCTCCAAACCAAAGCCAAACCTATGGAAGCTATGCATACGCGACTGGCATTATTGACCAAGAAGAGCTTGGGATTATTCAGACTTATGAAGACCAAGTTACCAGTGAACTCAATACTGGAAGCTGGAACCAAGCATTAAATGACTGGGAACAATCATATTCTCTTATTGTAGACTACGCAGGAGGAATCAATGTGTATAACAGTAGAGATTATAACCCAAACTACAATATGGGACAATTTCCAACATGGCTTAATTTAGCATCAACTAAACAAATGATTCATGTGCCTTCTAATATAATTTGGACAGAATGCAACAACAATATTTACAATGCTATGACCCAAGATATTATGACATCAGCTGCACCATTAATACCATACCTACTTGACACCATTAAAGTCCTTATTTATAATGGTCAAGATGATTTAATAGTCAACACCCCATCCACCGAACAAATGTTGGCAAACTTAAACTGGCCATATATCAACAATTTTATTAACTCTAACAAAATCATTTGGAACGTCAATGGAAATGTAGCTGGATACGCACAGACTTATAATAACCTAAGCTTTGTGGTAGTTTTGAAATCTGGCCATATGGTTCCTCATGACCAGCCAGTGAACGCTCTTAATTTGGTCTATAGGTTTGTCAATAACCAAGGATGGCAATAAAATTAAGCTAACATTATGAGTTATCTAAATAAATCCACAAATTTTAGTATGAAATTCATATTTTTATAATCAGAAAAGCCTATCTAAATTATTAAGTTTGTTTTTGTAGAGGTAAAAATAGCTTGAACTCTGGCGGCAGCTCTTCTTCTGAATAAAGTCTGTCTGAGAAGTAAATTCTTCTCATCCTACAGTTGGCATGGATCTGTACCCTTAAAGTTTCAATATAATTTGTACCATACGCTCTTCTGGTGAAATCAGATAAGTTAAATTGAATTTGGTTCCAGCCCTCGTCAAGTCTCATAGGCATAGTGCAAATAAAAGGTTTTACTCTGGTGGTGCTTTGATAGTTGGAAGCTCTAAATCTTCGGCGTATATTTTTATCATCAAGAACTTGGACCTCGAATGTGAAATATTTTTTCAAGTTTTTGATGATCATCACAAGAAATGGGAGCTTGATCCCTAAGGTTTGGTTTGGATCTGCTGGGCATGTGATATAGGTTGTACTTACATTAGTGCCCATTATTTCTAGCACAGAGCTTTGTATATCTTGGTCAGTTATCCTCTTAATATGCCCATTTCTTACACTCTTGTCCCAAATCTGTAAAGGTTTGCTGCCTATGCTGTATAGTATTGATAAAAATCCAGATTGGAATGTGTTTTTGAACATAACTGCAATTATAATATGGCTTATAGAGCCTAATCTCCAGCCTATTCTATATCATCCTTAATTTCTAGCAATAAATAAATAATTATATGGAAGGAACAATTTCCAAAAACCAGCAAAAAAAGCTTAAAAAGAGAGAGTTGTGACAATTGAAAAGACAAGAGAAAAAGAAGAAAAAAATTAGAAAGCCTAAGCCCAAAACCCTTTTTAGGCTGAATAGAGATGAATGAGATAGAAGAAAAGCTGAAAATGTAAAAGTCATAATTGATTGTGAGTTCAATGAGCTATTGACTGAAAGAGAAAAAACAAGCCTGAAGCAGCAAATTATGTTTAGTTACGCAGAAAATAAAAAATCAGAAAATCCAGTTAATTTGATATTGACTGGGATTAATGATTCTATGGAACAGGAAATCAAAAATTTGTCATCTGGGAATTGGGCTATTAATATTTGCAAGCAAAATTATATTGATTTATATGAGAAAGAAAAGCTGATTTATTTAACTGCAGATGCTACTGAAGAACTAGATGAATTTGATAAAGATAAATTGTATATCATAGGAGGGCTTGTGGATCATAATAGACTGAAAAGAATAACAATTGACAAAGCAAATAGCCAAGGTATAAAGAGTGCAAAATTACCATTAGGAAGATTTAAAGATACAAAAATCGACTGAAGCAGAGTTTTGGCTGTAAATCATGTTTTTCAACTTGTGCTTAAATACGTGGAATTCCAAGACTGGCCAAGAGCTATTGAATGCTCTTTGCCTCCTAGGAAAAAACAAAAAACTGAAGAGGAAACTGAAGAAAATAAAAATGAAGAAGAAAAAGCAACACAAGATAATAATGAATAGATTTATTCACTAATTAAACGGTCAAATTTGATAAGCTTCTCTTAGCAAACATTAGTCATTCTTATTATAATAATTAGGTTTAATTATTACAATAGTGAAACTGCAGCATTTGATAGCTGGCGCCAATCTGAATTAATTCCATTTATGATGAGTTCAGCAATGATCAAACATAATATGAGTTGATTAGATTAAACAAAATTTTAATGTAATTAAACTTATTTTCACTCAATATACAAGTTTTAGCTATTTAAACAAAAAATAGCATAAATAAAATCTTAGAAACAAGTGACAACAAACCTTAAATATCTTTAAAAAAGTTGAATAAATTTAAACTATTATTATAATCTAAATGGCTAGACAACAAGCTATCAAATCTTGGCCAGAATTCCTTAGAATGCAAGAATCATATGAAATAAAAATAACTACATTAAGAAGCTCAATTTTATCATACATTAGTCCTCGAATTCAACGGCCAGCGTAATAGTTTATATAGAGTCTGAGTAGCTTTAATAGATCCTCGATTTGCATCTGAATGCTTACATTTTTTTCATGCAGCAAAAAACCAAAAGCAAGTAACAATTCCAACAAATACTGCAAAAAACATTAGAAAAGAGTCTGCAGAAACTTATATTAGTGCACTGAGTGCTTGAAAAGCTGAAGAAAAAATTCAAAAGATTTCCACAGTTTTAAGTATATTTGCATATAAAAGACCAGATATTGGATACCATTCTGGGATGAATTTTCTTGTAGCAATTCTATTAGAAGTATTTAAACTTGAAAGTGATATTTTTATTATGCTGTGCCATATCATTGAAAAAATTTACCCAGAAGTAAATCAAATATAGGACTATTTCACATTGGATAACCGAAAATTAGGGCTTCATCGAGAACTAAGGATTTTTGCTATGATGGCTGAAAAATTAAGACCTAAACTAGTAGCTACATTAAAAGCAGTTTTTCACCCAAAAAATTCTAACACAAAAGTAGATGACTTGACTCCATTTGTAAACACAATAAAGAGGATAGGTTTTTCATGATTTTCTTCTTTATTTGTAAAAAATATTTTACCATGTGATTTGCTTAGAGTTTGAGACAATATTTTAATTCACGGTTTTGAATTTGCGATTAAATTTGCTCTCACCATTTTAAGCAAATATGAAAAATTTCTGAGAACCACTGTAAAGTCTGAGACAAAAGCGTTAGGCTTGGATACTTCCGTGGATACATTAACAGTGGCTGGAAATTTAACGAGGATTAAGTTTATGATGAAATTGGAAAAAATGCCTATAGAAAAAATGATGAAAAAAGCTATAGCAAAATCGACATACAGGATTCAAAAAAGAAATGAATTGATAAATCAAGCTGAAAATTTAGAAAAATTGCACTTAGAAAGGCTATATCGGTTACGGCAATCTAAAATGCTTCTTAGAAACAGAGGTCTTGATTTTTCTTTTTCAGAACTCCTTGATATCTACCATTCTTTTGATCAACTTAATAAAGAATTTGTTTCACGAGAAGAATTTTTAAGTATTTTAAAATTACGGCAAAATTGGATCTTAAGCCTATCAATAAATATTTTTAACGCATTTGACCAATATGGAAATGATTCTATAGACCTTACCCAGATAAAAATTGGTTTAGCATTACTTTCTCAATGCCCAACTGATGAAAAACTAAGTCTTTGCTATCAAGCTTATGCTAAAAACTCTTCTGAGAGTTTATACCCAGTAGATATCTTTAATTTAATTTGTTGTATAGAAAAAACACTTGATTACCGCTCAGAATATTTTAAAACGCAGTCAAGCTTATTCTATGATAGCCTTGATTTAGCTGGCGACAGTAAAGTTTCGATTGCAGAGTTTGTTAGGATTTTAAAAACTGAGCCAGCATCTATGCCTATATATGATTTTATAAATGCAGTAGAGGCTAATGAATATATTCAAATCCCTGAAATGAAAATAGCTCAAGTACAACTAGAAGGTACTTTCAGTGACATTCATTCACCACTTACATCAAGGTCTGACTCTTCACATACATCAGAAATATCTACTTATGAAGATGATCTTCAAAACGAAGAAAATGATTATTTTGAAATGGAAAACCCAGAAACATTTGAAATCCCTTCAATAGTAATCAATGAAAACATTGGAAGTTTTGAGGAAATTAAAAATGATGCTGTTGAAGAAATAAATGAAGACACACCAAATTTTGAAAAAATGGAAGAAGATTTTGACGAGGAGAAATACGAGACTATTGTAAGAGCCGAATCCTTGGCAGTCGAAAAACAATCAGAATTTACTATTTTTAAAGAAAATCACAATAAAAGAAAAATTGAGCTACCAGAGCCAATTGTGATTCCAAAAGAATCCAGGCCTGGATGCTCAAGATTATGCATAAAAGATACATGCCAGCTTTTTTAAGGAATCTTCTAATGTATAGTCTTATATTTAATTATAAAAGATAGGATAAGAAAACAATGAAAATCTCAAAAAATAAGTTTCCTTTTAGATTACCTGATAATACACATTTCTATTACAAAAGGAAACTAAGAGAGATTGCTATTGATGAAAATGACGAAAAAAATCTCCTTAGTTATGTTTTACAGAAATCTCCACTGAATAACAGCAAAATAGAGCCAATTGTTCACCAAAATTTAAGATATGGACTAAAAATATCTAGAAAAGCTTGTAAAGTCCTTAGTAATTTGCCACCAAAGAGACAGAAGAATAGCTCCAGTCCTAAGCTATCGAGATTGAGAGACTATGATCTTGCACATGATGAAAAACGTTATAAATCTATATTAAGCAGGCCCTGGAAAAAACTAAAATTAGATAGGCTCAGCATATTAAGCTCGCCAAAATCTATAAGCATAAGTCCAATTCCTCAATCAAGATCTTTAACACCTGATTTCAAGTATATTTCAGGAACTCCGAAAACTTTATTTCAAAGAAATTTTAGAAGATTAAAGCATGAAGGAAAAGAAAGTGCAAAAGTTTACGTTGATGAAAGTGTTGATGCTGACAATGATGAACTTGTTAACAAAAATCACCATCAAGGCAAGAGTTCAGTTTTTGAAATCAATAAAATTTATAACGAATATGAGACAAATGGACAGATTCTTTAGACTAATTTCGTTAACCATTTGTAATTATTTGAGCAGAACTGATATATATATAATCTATATGATTATTATGTTTATTTTTTATAAAATCAGGATTTTAAAATATAATTTTGGATATCTTTTACATTTGGAAAATAACTCAAATTAATTAGAATTACTCATTTAGCTGTATAAAAAATTAATTCTTTTCATATCAGCTTTAACCTTTCCTAGCATTTCCATTATCTCTTTCCCACTTAAATCCTGCTCAAAATTTGTAAATTTAGTTTTTGTTCACCTTTTAGCTCTCTGTTGTCTCATTGCATCAAAATCTAATTTTGCAGTCTTCCGAAGGTCCTCAATTCTGCTTGACAAGTCAAGCTGGCAATCTTTTAAACTTTTTCTTAGTTTTTTTACATTATAGGCATCTTCGTCATTAATTTTTTGCAGTAACTCATTCATTTGGTCATATTGTCGTGGTGAAACCAATGACTTTTGCCTTCGAAAATCTGGGATGTTGACATTTATATTTATAAGCTCTTTTTTAGAAAGTGAAGCATTTGAGCAGGTTGAGGCGCTTGAGTTTTTTCTTATAAAAGATGGTAGTTTTGCCTTGGATAGCTGAGGAGAAGTGCATTTCTGAAAACTGCTACTATAATCGTCTTGGGCTTTAGATGAAAATTTTTCCATAACTTGGCTAATTATGTCTTTCTCTCTTTTTGCAAGAGGCTGCTTTAATGTAACTGAAGTTTTGAAGGTCTTCCTAGGAGAAATGTTAAAAGTCTCTACACTTGTAAAATTCTGCATATCGTCACAATATAATAGGTTGTCAAGCTCAGGGCTGATTGTTATTTTAAACACTTCTGATGCTACTGGGGTTGATAAGCTTTTATGTTTTGGCAATTTTGTGAGTTTTTTGGGGATGTATGTAAAGCCTCGATTTTTACTAAAAGTAACACGTTTGGATTTAGGACTATCACATTCATCCTGGGAATTCTTTAAATTCATTTGTGAATTAATTTTAAATTACATTTGCATTGATGGCTATGGGTAATATTTATTAAATTTAAATTTATTAGTGATTGGTAAGATCTTAATTTGAAGATAGAATACTATTTCGTTCAATAATATTGTTTAAGCATGAATTTTAATGGTAATCAATATAATACCTAAAATATTAAAAAATTGAAAAAAATCTTATAAGAGAGGATAAGAAAGAAGAATATTGAGATTAAAGCTGTAAAAAATAGATTTAAAAAATTGAGAAACTATTTAATAATTTCTAAATTCTATTTTCAATACTTTCAAAACAAAAAATCTGATTGTCTTGCATAACGACAAATTAAAACTCTTCTATATAGGATTTATATGAGTTAACTCCGTTTAGATTTTTATAATCATTTAAATTAAAACTAAAGAAAATTTTCACACTTAGTGTGTAGGTTAACCTAAATTTCTGATGCCCATTTGTCTCTGTTTTTTTCAATATTATCTTGCATTTCTTTCAGCTCAGGCATCAAATTAAGTAACGGAGTAAAATATGGTAATATAACTGCATTAATATAGCCTAGCTGTAGTCTTGGTATTGATGCTTTATTTCTATCAAACAATGAAATTATTTCCCTTCCCATTGATTTTTCAATATCTCCTTGAGTGAAAAACTCATCTTGTATCATTGCGCTTCATTTCTCATGGATTTCCCACTCCCTTAAACTATGAGAAATATCAGCAGCATGAAGGAGACTTTCTAACAGCAGCTGCTTATTACTAGGCAGCATTTCTAATGTTAATCTTGTTTGAATAGAGCCTAATTGATCAGCATGAGTTGACATATCAGTTTTTAAGACACATTGTATGACCATGTGCCTCAAAATTCTATACTCTTCTTTTGCAAGCCCAGCGAAAATATTGCAGTCATCTTTCATGGCAGTTTTAAATGCTTCAGCTAGATGGAAATTTTCAAGGACTGATTTATCATTATATTGTATTGCCAATGCATCAGATGTTGACTCCAAAAATCCATTAGTGACTCCTGGATGCTTTACATCATGAATTAACGCAGACAATAAAAGACCTGTGATGTGGATTGCTTCTAGTCTTGCTGATACAACAATGCCTCCCTTAGTCAAAAACAAGTTGCAGCATTGCATGACATCTGCAGCATGCAAAGCACTGTGATAAGGCAAAGGCTTATACCCATGAGAAATTTCATGGGTAAATTTCAAAAATGTTTTTCTATTGATTGACATCAGTTTAAATAGATGTCATTTTTCAAATATTTTATCTGCGATAAACCTGCATGTAGTCGCTCTATTTTCTTCTAGCCTAGTGCACAGATCAAAAATATTGAATTTAAGGTCTTCTATATCAGAGTCAATATCTGGAAGAGTTGAGCTTCTTTTGTAAATTATCCCAGGACTACTATTAGAGCGATCTCTAGATTTTCTTATACAAAAATCCTCATCTATTTCCAGCTGATTTTCCTTCTCAAACTTAGAGAAAAAGTTAATAATTTGAAAAGAATCTTGCTCTATAAGAGAAGCTGAACGAGTAAGCTGAGGAAGTTGGCTGACTGAGTACAATTCCCCGCTTGATATTTGATCAATGCACCACTGAAGCTCGCGCTTGTGAGCTTCAGGGATGTATTTATCAAAGGATTTCAATAAATTGACTACTCTGAATGCAGGACTAATAAAAAGACTTGCCATAGTGGTAGCCTGAGAATGAGCCAATCTTTGAGAGACTTTTTTGATATTTCACTCAAGAAATGCTTCATAAGTGACGTTTTGGTTTCTACTGCATTCAGTTCAGATCTCTTGTGCTGCTGAGTGTGAGTCAATGTTATAGCCTAAATTTAGCATTTTGAGCCCATCTTCAATTTCTGAGATACTTAAAGTTCCAGATTGGTCTTTATCGATGTGGTTGAAGACCATTCTTAATTGTTCTCTCAATGATAAATCTTCCATTTTCTGAATAATTTAAGAGTGCATTAATGGAAGATTTCAATTATTCTTATTTTTTCAAGAACCCAAAAATAAGCATTGACAAGATGAATCCATAAAAGTGTTTCTTTACCAAATCTGTTTTAAAGTCTTGTTTATTAACTATTTATAATCATTACAACGAATGAAGTGCTATTGGATACATTTAAAAGATTTTAATATTAAAGAAGATAAAAGATCTTAGATCTGCCAAAAGAGAATTCGCATTGATTATTTTTCAGGTTAAAGGGGATGAAAAAAGAAAATTTTTATTTGCGAAATTAAAGGGATGAAAATATTTTATTTATGAGTCTTTTAGTTAATAGACCAGTTATAAGGTTGAGCCTTAATAGTAAGTTTCTAAAAGAAAACACACATAAAAATTGGGATATAATAAGCATCTCAGTTTCTTAAGTTGAATATGCTATAATTCTGAAATATTCCATGCATTTTATTTATCTATATTCACAAAAGTTAATTACTTTTTGCTTCTACTAAAAAATGGCTTGCTAAAATTCGCAAAAGGATAGGAATTTGAAAATTTTTAATACTTTATTTTGAATATTATAAGCATCATTTCGCCGGTATAAAAGTAAAGCTGTAAACTATTTTAAAAGTTAGAAATAAATAAGTTAATTTCAAAAATGTCAAGCAGTGATGGAAATCGACTAGATACTCAAGGCCGAGAAACAGCAACTTTATACACTTCTCCCCATATAGATCCTGAAGAAAAAATTATTTTTGTTTTAGATAAATTCAACAGCTTCAATTTGCATCCTGGTTCCAGAGAATCCTTTGAAATCCTTGTCCAATCATCAAATGTCCCATCTCTGAAAATTTTAAAATCAATAAATAAAATTGGGATTACTCTACGACATGATCTGGAATCTGCAAATAATGCGAAAATTGAGAGCTTAAAGCCAGATGCCAAAACCAGGAATTTTTTAATTCTTTCAATTTGCTTAATGGGGATCTTCTTTTTATTTTTGATTATTGACTCTTATTGGGCTGATGATAATGTGCTTAGCTATATAGGAATTCCTTTTATGATAATTGCTTTAACTATACAAGCAATTATTATTTTGCTAAATGGAAAATGCAAATGAAGCAGAGAAATGACTGAATTTGATGATGATTTGTTTGAGATAAGGGTTGAAAAAACGAAAGAAATATTGATGAAGAAAAATATTAAAATGATTAAGCTGAATTTAATGTGGAAGGTGGATGAGGATACAGGGGATATCGAATTAATTCAGCTTCCAGGGTAAGATGTAAAATTCAATAATAATCGAACTAAAGTTTTAAAGGTTTCTCCTTTATAAAGAAATTCTTGTAAAATTAATAAATACGATCTAGAATAAGATTACTTGAATTATTTTAAATTTAAGGACGAAAGGCAGGAGGAATGGGTGCCTCATCTCCTTCTTCAAGCCATTCAGATTGATGATCTGGTGTATAAATATTCCACTCAGCTTCAGAAAATTTTTCACAGCTAACTCTATCACTTAATAAATAAGCCAAAAATTTCGCAGAAATTTCTGGCTCAATTCTTTTAATATTTAAATCGGTTTGCATTTTTCTCTCAACTGTATTAGAAATATGAGTTTTTACAACTCCAGGAAGAGCTGAGCCTACTGCAGTGGTTTTAATTTCTTGCTTTAAAACTTGATATGTCATATATAACGCTGCTTTTGAAATTGAATAAAGTGGAAAAGGAATCAAGTATTTATGAGCAAGAGCTGCACTTACTATTAAGAATTTGGAGCCTTCAGTAAATTTATCTGCAAGCCCTCTCGATAAGAAAAATACTGCTTTCGTGTTAATACTCATAACAGCATCAAAATCTTCAGGTGTTGGGTTTTCTGACCACATTGGACCTGGGATTGCTGAAGCGTAGACAAGAAATCTAATTTTTCCTTGAATATAGTCGATTAAAGATGTAACCCCTGCCATTGTACTCATATCGGCATCAAAGCATGAAATGTTAGGATAAGATTGAGAAAATTCTGCGGCAGTTTGGGATAAAGTTATCGAGCTTGAAACAGCTATTATGGGCAAATTAGGGTATTGGGTGGCAAGTCTTTTAGTTAAATCTTTTCCAATTCCTCTACTCGCTCCTATTAAAACTCCACATTCGGCCATTTTTTAATTATTAAGTATTAGAATATTAAAACTGATTTCTAATTTAATTATAAAATTATTGGATAATAGCAACTATGCAAAATGTCACTTTAATAATAAGACTATTTGGACATTTTAAGAATTTCCTGAATTATCTGTTGAGAGCAGTATGAATCAGCTTAAACTTAATTATAAGTTATTACATCAAGAGAGTATTTTATTTCTCCCCTCATGAGCGAAAAATTTTGCTCGGGCTAATTTTTATTTTTTAAGAAATTTATATGCTTATTTTTAAAAGGGGACGTAAATAGTATTAAAAATAAATGAATATCAAAGCTAAAAATAGCACCCCCTCTAAACACTTCTTTATACATATAATCTTGTTATTTATTTTAAAATTAAATATTTTCTTTAAGTTTTTAAATGTTTAATTCAAAGTTCTCATCCTTAAATCTAAAAGAAATTAGCTGGAGGATAGTGAATAGAGCCACATCTATCATAAATAAATTATTGAGCTTATTTTAATATGTGAACGTTTAGCCGCTAAAAAATTTACATAATTAATTACTGAAGATATCGAGCTAATTTATCAATAGGGTAAGAATTTATATTAATTATTTTTAATTTGTTATGAAACTCTTTCCTTATTTGTACATTCTTATTTAAATTATTCATATTTAATATTTATTATAAATTAAATTCTATTTCTTATAAGATTATTGAAACTTTATAAAATTTAAGGGCGTAGCAAAGGCAACACAGGAGGCTCATCTCCTTCCTCAAGCCATTCAGATTGATGATCTTGTGTATAAATATTTCACTCAGCTTGAGAAAACCTTTCACAGTCCACTTTATCACTAATCAAATAAGCCAAAAATTTCGCAGAAATTTCCGGCTCAATTCTTTTAATATTTAAATCAGATTGCATTTTTTTTGCAAGGGAATCAGAAATATAAGTCTTAACTGCCCCAGGAAGAGCTGAGCCTACTGCAGCAGTCTTAATTTCTTGTTTTAAAACTTGATAAGTCATATATAACGCTGCTTTTGAAATTGAATAAAGTGGAAAAGGAATCAAGTATTTATGTGCCAAACCTGTGCCTATTATTAATAGTTTGGAACCTTCAGCAAATTTATTAGCAAGTCCTTTTGATAAGAAAAATAATGCTTTTGTATTAATGCTCATAACCATATCAAAGTCTTCAGGAGTTATATTTTCTGACCACATTGGACCTGGAATTCCTGAAACGTAGACAAGGAATCTAATTTTACCTTGGACGTAGTCGATTAACGATGTGACTCCTACCATTGTACTCATATCGGCATCAAAGCATGAAATATTGGGATGAAATTGAGAGAATTCTATAGCAGCTGGAGAAGATGTTATTGAACTTGACACAGCTATAATAGAGAGATTAGGATATTGAGCTGCAAGTCTCTTAGTTAAATCTTTTCCAATTCCTCTACTAGCTCCTATTAAAACTCCACATTCGGCCATATTTAATTATAAAAGCATTGGATAAGGCCTGAAAATTTTTCTGTAATTTCTTTTAATAATGATATAATTATATATTTAGCTCTACAATATTTTTGATTAATATACAATTTTATCGCTTTTAAAGGGCTTTATTAATAGTTTGATTGTAGCCATAAATTATCAAAAACATAAAATGTCTTATGCTTCATGGCTTTTTATCCTTGGTGCTTATTTTAAGAAGCATTTATAGTGCTAATTAGGATCATGCTATTAAAATGTAATTTTTATTGCATTAATATAATGCTTTTATATAAACTATTTATGGAACGAAGGCATAATAACTGGCTCATCTCCTTCTTCAAGCCATTCAGACTGATGATCTTGTTTATAAATATCTCATTCAGCATTAGAGAACCTTTCGCTGCTCACCCTGTCGCTTATCAAGTAGGCTAAAAATTTCGCAACAGTTTCTGGCTGAAGTCTTTTTATATTTAAATCCGTTTGCATTTTCTCAAAAACAGTGTCAGAAATATGGGTCTTTACTACCCCAGGAAGAACAGATCCCACAGCAGTTGTTTTTATTTCTTGCTTTAATACTTGATAAGTCATATATAACGCTGCTTTTGAAATAGAATAAAGAGGGAAGGGAATCAAATATACATGTGCCAATCCTGCATTGATTATTAAAAATTTGGACCCTTCAGCGAATTTATCTGAAAGTCCTCTGCACAAGAAAAACACAGATCTTGTGTTAATATTCATAACGGTATCAAAATCTTCAGGAGTTATATTTTCTGACCAGATTGGGCCTGGGATTGCAGAAGCGTACACAAGAAATCTGATTTTACCTTGAATATAGTCGATCAATGATGTAATCCCTGAAGTTGCACTCATGTCAGCGTCAAAGCATGAAATATTTGTATAATTTTGAGAAAATTCTGCAGCGGCTTGAGAAGAAGTTATCGAGCTTGAAACAGCTATTATGGGCAAATTAGGATATTGAGATGCTAGTCTTAGAGTTAAATCTTTTCCAATTCCTCTACTCGCTCCTATTACAACTCCACACTCAGCCATTTTTAATGATAAAAGTATTGGATATTGCTATCAAATCTATAATATATTTGGGTTAGTTAAATTAAATAATTCAATAGCAGATAGAATAAAAAAGATATTAAAATAGAGTAAATTAATTCTAAATTCGCACTGCATCGAATTATCGCTATTTTCATTCAAATCAGAGTTATATAATCACATGTAGGATTTTTCTATTAAAATTAAGATGAAAGAAAAAGGGTTTCTTTGATATAAGTCTTACAGACTATTTACAAAAAAGTTATAAATAATTGAAGAAATTTTTTTGGAAACATACTAGTTATTAATTAATCCATAAAGGTGGCTCATCTCCATCTTCAAGCCACTCAGAATGATGGTCCGGTGTATAAACATCCCAATCAGTCTCAGAAAATCTTTCGGAGTTCACTCTATCACTTATCAAATAAGCCAAAAATTTTGCACACAAATCTACTTCAATTTTTGGTAATTTCAGCTCTGCTTGTAGTTTAGTTTCTGCATTATCTAGCATTTGAGTCTTTACAACTCCAGGTTTTGCAGAGCCTACTGCAGTCGTCTTGATTTCTTGCTTTAGTACTTGATATGTCATATATAGCGCTGCTTTTGAAATCGAATAAAGTGGGAGAGGGACCATATATTTATGTGCCATAGGTGTACCTATAACTAATAGCTTTGACCCTTGAACATTTTTGTCAGCAAGTCCTCTAGCCAAAAAAAATATTGACCTACTATTAATATGCATAACAGTGTCAAAATCTTCAGCAGTTATATTTTCTGACCATAATTGTCCTATCACTCCTGAAACGTAGACAAGAAATCTAATTTTATCTTGAATATGGTTGATTACTGCTGAAACTCCTTCCATTGTGCTCATATCAGCGTCGAAACATGAAATATTAGGATGAGCTTGAGAGAATTCTGTAGCAGTTTGTGAAGAGATTATCGAACTTGAAATTGCTATTATAGGGAGATTAGGATATTGGGTTGCAAGTCTTATAGTTAAGGCTTTTCCAATTCCTCTACTAGCTCCTATTACAATTCCACACTCAGCCATTAAATTATAAAATATTGACTCGCCAAGTTTAACATAAGCCATTTTAATAATAAAAGCATTGAACAAATTGAAGCCATTTTAATTGTAAAAGAATTGGATGCTATAATTAGCCTTATTCATTATTAATTTAAAGAAGCAATCTAACTTTCCTTAGCTTTTACTTATAAACCGTTAAAAAGTGAAAGAAATATATTTAATTTTTATTATGAGTATGCAGGATTGCATAAAAAGAGTAGAAACATTTTTTAGGTTCGCTTCTATTAATTGGAAATAAAGTGAGAGTTAAATCCTTTTCAATCCCCCTACTCTTCCTATTGCAACTCCACACTTAAGCAATTTTTAATGATAAAAGTATTGGAAACTGCTATCAAATCATTAATATTTTTGGATTTATCTAATTTTTTAAAAAATTTAATTTGAGATATAAAAAAAAAGATATTCAAAAGAGATTAAAATTTATTCCGAAGTTGCATGCATTGAATCATCACTTGTATATTCCTTTTTCAATAGCATCAGAGAATTATAAATACATGAAGGATTTTAGTTACAATTAAGACGAAAAGAAAAGTTAAATTTTTAAATTTAATTTATTTATTTAACACTTCATAAAGCTCATCTCCTTCTTCAAGCCATTCAGAATGATGGTCTGGTGTATAAACAGACCACTCAGCCTCAGAAAATCTTTCACAACTCACTCTATCACTTATCAAATAAGCCAAAAACTTTGCACACAAATTTACTTCAATTTTTGGAAATTTCAGTTCTGTTTGTAGTTTAATTTCAGTATTATCTAGCAACTGAGTCTTAACTGCTCCAGGTTTTGCAGAACCTACCGCGGTCGTCTTGATTTCTTGCCTTAATACTTGATATGTCATATATAGCGCTGCTTTTGAAATTGAATAAAGAGGGAAAGGGAGCATGTATTTATGTGCCATACCTGTACTTATTATTAATAGTTTGGAACCTTGAGCAAACTTGTCAGCAAGTCCTCTAGCCAAGAAAAATATTGCTCTAGTAATATGCATAACAGTGTCAAAATCTTCAGCAGTTATATTTTCTGACCATAATGGCCCTGTCACTCCTGAAACGTAGACAAGAAATCTAATTTTATCTTGAATGTGGCCGACTACTGCTGAAATCCCTTCTATTGTACTCATATCAGCATCGAAGCATGAAATATTAGGATGAGCTTGAGAGAATTCTGTAGCAGTTTGTGAAGAGATTATCGAACTTGAAATTGCTATTATAGGGAGATTAGGATATTGGGTTGCAAGTCTTAAAGTTAAGGCTTTTCCAATTCCTCTACTAGCTCCTATTACAATTCCACATTCAGCCATTAAATTATAAAATATTGATGCATCAAATTTAATATATGTCAATTTAATAATAAAAACATTGGACAAACTGCAACATAAGATTGAGCCATTTTATTATTAAGGATTGGATACAATAATTGGCCTTATTCATAATTTATTTAAACAAAAAATCTAAATTCATTATTCCCCCTTTAAATTGAAATAGGCAGCTATGTAGATAAGCAATTCTTGTGATGTTAGGAACTAGCAATTGCTCTTATTCTGTTTGCAGTTTAATTTCACCATTGTGTAGTATCTGAGTATTAACAACTCCAGACTGAACAGAGCCTACCGAAGTTGTCTTGATTTCTTGCTTTAGTAATTGATATGTCATATAGAACGCTGCTTTTGAAATTGAATAAAGAGGGAAAAGGAACAAGTATTTATATGGCAAACCTGTTTTATATTAATATTTTTACTCTCTAACGGAAATCTTTTGCCTTAAAAATGATGGTTTTACTCTCTTACGGAAGAGAAGTTAAAATTATTTTTAAGAATTAATCACTAATAAAATAAACTAAATGTCAAGGGTAAACGGAGGAAAATTGAAAATGTTTGCCATGGAATGAACATGGGTTGGGGAAGAAAAAAACTCAAAAAACAACAGATCTAAAAGTATGCTAGCTTTAGCTGAAGATAAAATAAAGAAATTAAAGAGAGAGTTTGAAGAAATAAAAGATGATGACTTAATTGATGATAAAAAAGATATCCCATTGATGAAATCAGATACAAGCAAGCTATATGAAAGCTATATGAGAAAAAAAATCTTTGAAAGATCAATGAAAAGAAAAGGAACATTAGCAAATTTGTATGGAAATAAAAGTGAAGAGAAAAGGAAAATACTTAGAAAATACAGCAGTGCTTGGTATTTACTTCCTAAAAATTGGAAAAATCAGACGCTAAATGGTAATGAAGAAGGCTCTAAAACTGAAAGAAGACTTGTCAATGAAAACTGAAACACTCAAGACAGGGATATTGATCAAAATTCAGGCAGTGACTTTCACGATAGATACCGAACAGCTCAGACTCAAATAGAAAAACTGGAAACTGCCAGAAATTATGCCAAATATTTAATAGCCCACAAGCTTCAGCTTCCCAACTACTTAAAGCCAGTTTGTCAAAAATATCAATTAGGATCACAAAATGAGAAACTTCCAGCATTACCTAATGTAAGATAATCTGCTATATATAATATGCATTAATTCTTTTTTAATATAAATATATATGTCTTCTAAGTCTTTAAGTACCGATAACAAGAAAGGGAGGCCTATCTCTACAGACATTTATCATCGAAATTTGATAAAATCTCCTATTGCGAGGCCTATCTCAAACCATAGGAGCATCAGACTGAAGCACTACCTTCAGCCATCATTATTTTTAAAGCCAAAAATCACTTCATTTCCGATAGAAAAAGAGAAATTATATGAAGAAAATATTCAGCTGAAGAAAACAAATCATGTATTGGGTGAGCAGCTGACTAAACTTAAAACTAAAATGCTACAGCTAGAAAAAGAAATTAATAGAAGGAGTTCATTCGTTGAGCAAAATTCATTTACTCTTTCAAATATCCCCAATCTTCGCGGTATCAATTCTCTAAGAGATTCTTTAAACTTCTTGAAAAAAGAAAACCAAAGATATAAATGTGACTATGAGGAGCTGAAAAAATCAATAAAGCTTACAAAATTGAATGAGCTTGAAGAAGAAAGAGCACAATATTTCAACGAATGCAAAAGGCTTCGATCAATAATTGATACTATTTCAAAAGAAAATCTAGAAAAAACTTGTGAAATAAAATCAAAACCAGTTACACCTTTAAACAAGTTGGATATTGAAACAATTGACAATCAAAAACTTAAAGATCTAGAACTTAAAATTGACACGTCAAGATATAAGAAGAAAGCAATCAAAGAAGAATTATCTAATGCCAAAACTAAAATTGAAAATTATGAAACAGAAAGAAATAAGTTAATTGAAATTATTAAAGAAAAAGATGAAGAGTTACTAAAAGCTAACCAGATCATAGAAGATCTTAAATCAAAATTAGTGAAAGTTTTCAACTCTCAAAGTACCTCAACTCATTCATCTCCAAAATTATCCAAAGCAGCTAAAACACCTTTAAAAGTCTCCCAAAATTTTTCAATTACAATCAGCTCAAATTCCTTTTCAGGCCCTATAAGAAAAAACATCATAAAAGATTTTTTTCATAAGATTTCGACTCAAATATTGAATTTTGATGATTTTGCTTGTAAATTTAACTCTAATAATCAGGATTATTTTACTTTTCAAGAGTTTTGAGATGGGCTACAAAGATGTGAGCTTAATGTAACTTTAAAAGAAACTAAAGAAGTATATGATATATTGGAAGAAAATAAAGAATTTTCTGTCTCTATATTTATAGAAAAAGTTAAATCCTTTTTGGAAGAAAAATTAGGCAGGGCTTTACAAAAGCCAAATAATTATGAAGAGCTAAGAGAATCGTTTATAAAAGAAATAAATGATACCATTGTATACAGAGATGAAATCAAAGAAACAATCTCTGAATTAAAATTTCGTCTTAGTGAAAAGAATATATCAAAAAAAGATTTTTGCGATCTGTGTATTAGATATTTACCAGAGAATCTCGTAGAAATAAAACAACTAAACAAACTATTTTGTGATACAATTTTAAAAGTTGACTCAATTTTAGAAAGAAAAAAAATGATTTCTTATTTTTTAGGAAATCAGTCCAAAGAGCAAGTCATCGAAAAATTATTGACTGAATTTTTTCCGATTTCAGTTGAAAGTTTAATCCCAAATAATGACGACTTTTCCATTGCAGTTTCTCAAATTTTAAGCTTAGAATCACAATTTCTTCAAAAAAGTGAAAAGTATGATAAGCAGCATAGAGGGTATATAACATGATTCGAAATCAGAAAAGTAATTTCAGAGCTAGACCTCAGTTTTTCTGATAGTATTTATGATGAATTAAAAATAAAATGCTACTCATTAGAGCAGTCTTTGCTTTTAATCCCTTATGCACCATTTATTGATTTACTTAAAAACGATTTAGTGGTATCTTCTATCAATAATATTACTCTTAATCATTCTTATGAAGAAGAAGTTGAAGAAAGAAAAGAAGATGTAGGTTCTTTACATTCCACTATGGTTTCCCATGAAAGAACGACAACAAGAGGCTCAATATCCACTGATTTTCAGAACTTACTGAACAGCAGTTTCCATGAAAATTTAATGCAGACAAGAGAGACACTACGAGATGAACGAATGAGCGTAGGAGATGATGCTTATGAATATAATTAAAGTTTTTCCGATTTTTATAATAAAATTTTTCTGGCGATTTAATTAACATTTTATTAACACCTAATTATAAAATCATATTCTTTTCCCTATTTCATCAAGAAAAATACAAAATAACAAATAAGTAATTAAAATAGCATATATAATACAAAATATAAAAAATTTTTATTCAGCCAAATTTCCATACTGAAAACAAATATAAATTAACATCTTGTAAAGCATTTCAAAAATGGGCTGTGTAACATCAAAGAAGAAGATGCCAATTCCAACAAGAATTTCCAAAGTCTCCGATTTAAAAGTTCAACCTTCAACATTTGTTGTTGAAAACCATGAGCGTTTTCAAGATGTCTATAGTATAGGAACAAGCTTAGGCTCAGGGACTTTTGGCGAGGTCCGAAAAGTTATTCACAGGAACAACCATTCAGAAAGAGCAGTAAAAATTTTCCGTAAGGATCTCGCCACCAACGAAGAAAAGAAACAAAAATTACTGAATGAAATCGAAGTTTTAAAACGTTTGGATCATCCAAACATCGTTCGGGTCTATGAATTTTTCGAAGACACGAAACGGTTCTATATAGTCATGGAGCATTGTAAAGGTGGAGAACTTTTCGAAGAGATTATCAAACGAAAATCTTTTAATGAAGTCCAAACTGCTCAAATAGTGTATCAAATCTTATCAGCATTAGCGTACTTGCACGACCACGAGATTGTTCATAGAGACATTAAGCCTGAAAATATTTTATTAGAAGAAAAAGGTGACATAATGAACTGCAAATTGATTGATTTCGGCACAGCTGCATTTTTCGAAAAAGGAAAATTATTAAGGGGATCTATAGGAACTGCCTATTATATAGCACCCGAAGTTTTGGTAGGAAACTACTCAGAAAAATGCGATTTATGGAGCTGTGGGGTATTATTGTTTATATTGTTATGCGGATACCCACCATTTGACGGAAGAAATGATGTAGAAATCATTGATAAAGTTAATAGAGGTCACTACGAATTTAAAGGCGAAATTTGAAAACATATTTCTACTGACGCAAAAGACTTAGTTTCCTCTTTGCTTTCTCCTGAACCTACAAGGCTTACAGCATCAGAAGCGTTAACCCATCCTTGGGTCACTTTAAATTCTCAACGAACCTTGCCAAACACTACTATTATGGAAGCTGCCTTAAAAAATCTCAAAAATTTCCATAACACAAGTAAGCTAAGAGACGCTGTAAATACTTTTATTACTACTCAATGCATTTCTCAAAAGGACACAAAAGAACTGAGAGACGTTTTCAGAATGATGGATACCAATGGGGATGGAAAATTGAGCAGAGAAGAGCTGCTAAATCAGTTCTCAAAGACCATGGGATATAATGCAGCATCTGATGAAGTTGATAGGATTATGGCTGAAGTAGACACTGATAATAATGGGTATATAGATTATACAGAATTTTTAAAGGCGACGCTTGATATTAGGACTGTGATGTCCTCAGAAAATATGAGAAGGGCTTTTGACTTGTTTGATAAGGATGGAAGCCAAAGCATTTCAGCAATGGAATTGAAAAAAATTTTAGCTGGGGAAGCTATCTCTGAAAATAAAGTATGGGAAAGTATTGTCAAAGAAGTAGATCAAAATGGAGATGGAGAGATTGACTTTAGTGAATTCCAGCAAATTATTCTAAGTAAGCTTTAAGAAATTTTGTCCTCTTTTAAATGTAAAACGTATAGTAAATATGTCAGAGGGACCTGATTGGGCTTTTAAACTGTTCGATTGTTTTGATACACCGTTAACGTGTCTTTGGTCATGCCTTGTGCCTTGCGGAACTCCATGCTTGCAGGCTACAACAACAAAGTTGACCAATGAGAAAGAAGAAAATGCTCCGCTTATAGCATGCTTGATGGCATGTGGCTTATGCTGTTTTGGTGTGGCGTATAATCGCACCAAAATAAGGGAAGTCTTAAGCATAAAAGGATCATACCTTAACGACTGTGTTTTGGCTTGCTTTTGCTGCTGCTGTGCAATGGTTCGTGAATGGAGAGAAGTGATGGCTAATAAAGGATTTAAAGAAGATGAGCCAGTGTGGAAAGCATGGAAAGGATATCAAGAAGTGTCCTCTTAAGTAATTAAGTCTAAATAATTTTAATTTTTAAGCGGAGTTTGCTGGGATTAGTTTAATGACTGTTCGAGAAAATAAAATTCAATTTTAAATACAATATTTATGGTAATTAATGGCTGATTTAAGCCTGGAAGGATTTCAGAAGTGACTTGTTAGAAATTTTTGGTATAGTAGATGATATTATTAAGACCATTTCAAGAGATTTCCATTTATTTTTGAATACTAATTTTTTACAATTAGATAATACCTATAGATCAATATGTGGAGCATCTTTAATATTGTCATAAAAATAATAATTGATCAAATTTGTGATGGAGATAATTAATTGTATTTTTTTGATTTTTACCGTTATAATTTTAATATATTTATTTCCTCAGAAAATACGCTAATTTGGTTACAATGTCAATTATAAATGCTTATCTTAATCATTAAGATTTGCTTATTAGCCTGTTAGCCCTCAGTTTTGTTCTTTTAAATATTTGAGAGGTAAAATGGAATTAAAAAATAATCAAATAAACTATAATAATTTGAAGATTTCTTAGCTAATGATTGATATTTTATATGCAAAGTATTGTTCAATTAATAAGAAAAACAATATTTTGTATAACTTAAATTAAACTCGGTTCATCATTGCTAAAAACTCCATATAATCAATCCTCCCGTCTCCATCCCTATCTGTTTCTCTCATAATCTCTTGAATATCATTATCACTTAATAGCACGGACACATCTCCTCCTGTAAGCACCTCTTTTAGCTCATCATTTGTAATAAACCCACTTCTGTCATGATCAAAATGCTGAAAAGCTGTTTTAAGTAGCCCTTGGTCTAAAGTCGATTGATTATACAAGCAAGCAGCTAGAAATTCTGTATAATCAATTTTCCCATTTCGATTCGAATCCAAAATCGAAAAAGTAGTTTCTAACGTATTACTATCAATATCAACGCCACTCATTCTCATACCTTGATGCAGCTCAGCTCTTGTAATAGTTCCATCGCCACTAATGTTTAATGATTTAAAAATTTTTTTGAGGTTTTCTATATCTTTTTCAGAAAGTTTTGACGCAATAAACATCAGAGTCACTCTTTTCAGCTTTTGAGCATGGGAAAATGACTGAATCCCATCAAATACCTCAGGAACTAACGGATATTGAGGTGTTGGTGCTAAACCTTGTATTCAAGGATGGTGATAAGCTTGTTTAGCTGTCCACCTTATATCTGGGTCTTTTACAAGTAATCTTGCTATTAAATCTTTAGCATGGTCAGATACAGATGCAAACGCTTTTGGTCTAAAAGACCAGTACCCATTAAATACGTTCATCATAATTTCTTGATTATCTTTCCCATTAAAAGGCGGTGTTCCTCCAAGCATAATATACAAAATCACACCAAGTGACCAGCAATCTACTTGCTTTGTATAAGACCCAGTCAATATTTCAGGAGCCATATAGTAGGGCGTTCCATCTATTGCATGCATCACTTCTACTTCACTCAGCATTTTCGAAAGGCCAAAATCAATTAATTTTAGCTCACTTTCTGTGTTTGTGTCAACAAATAAGCAGTTTTCAGGCTTTATATCTCTATGGCAAATACTGTTATCATGACAATACATCGTAGCAGAAAATAAATTTTTCATTATCAAGGCTGCTTGGCGCTCATTTAAAATTCGCAGTGTTGTGATTCTTGTGAAAAGCTCTCCGCCTTGGCAGAGCTCGAGAACTAGAAAACATAGTCTATCTGTTTCGAAAGTTTCAATTACATTGACAACATTTGGATGATCAAGTCTTTTCAGTATATTAATTTCATTGCAAAATGTTCCATAATCTTTTACACGGTTTTTTTGAACCACTTTTACTGCTCGTAAGATCCCGCTATTAATATCTTTCGCTTGGAACACTTTTCCATATGCCCCACTTCCTATTTCTTTTTCAAAGGAATAGCATGTCATAATGTCAACTGTTCGTGAAGACACCAGCCACTGTTTTTTGATAACTATTTGAGACATTTGATAAGCACTTTTATATTTTTATCATATTTTAATTTGTAAGCTCAAGCTGTGCTGAGGAACATTTTTTATTAAGTGAAAGAGTAGTAGGATATCAAAAATGGCTTCTATGAACGAATTAAGTGGGAGAATAAATTTTTGGAAAGAATTGATAACCGATCTTTAGACAATATGAAAAATGGTAACAGATAAGTTTTTTCAGTAATTGATTTTATACTTTAGTAGAATAAAAAATAGATATTCAAACTGATGTCTAAAATTTTAACAGAATTTTGTTTATTATAAACACTTTTTATAAAATTATTATAATTTTTGCTTCGTTTTATATGATCAGTTTCAAAAGATTTAAAATTATATTAAAATAGCTCTTCTTCATCAGAAGAAGTATTTTCCATGTTTCTATCAAGTTCATCGTAATTGTATTTGCCTCGATTCCTCTCATAGTATCCTTCTTCTAAGTCTTCATCTTCTTCCTCTTCTTCTCCTTCCTCTCCATTTTTCGGGCTATAAAGATCCATATCATCAATAAATTTATTGTAATGCTGCAAGTCATCCTTTGTTTTAGGCTTAAATCCTTCCATTTTCCCAAACCGAAGCTGATTTACCTTGGTTTGTTTGCTTTTCATCATATTCAATAATCTGCCAATTTGATTAGGCTCTATTCTTCCGAAATACCCAGGATGAGTATTTATTAACGCCTCAATTAAAGCTGTGGTGCTTTCTTGTAAATCATTTGGGTCTAGTAAGAATTCTCTAATGTAAGAATTTTTATTACGCTTGTAAATTATAGCAATTTTTGGAGGGTTAAATTTGACTGCGATTTCTTGAGGAGTTATTTCTGTCATTGTTTTAATGGATCAAATATATAAGAATTTCAATTAAAATTGAATTATTTAGTAAGCTGAATTAATTTGGAATTTATGAATTTAAATATAAGGAAAGATAAGATTACTATTTTGTGCCGATATCAATTTAAAATATTTAACTAAATCTTAGCACTTCTTGCACCCTTTCTTCATAGTTTCTAGCAAAAATTGCAGCCAGTCTATTAAATGGCACTTCTACATCTTGTGTTTTTAGCTAAATAAAGGTTACTGCTGATACTTCAATAAGCTCAAATCTATTTTGGTTTGCAAAGCTCGCCCCTTCTTGCATTTCTACTCGAATTCTATCATTTAAATCAGTCTTATTTGCTACAATAATTCCTGTGAAATTATATTCCTTCAAAGATTCTCTGGCAGCCCTGATCCAGTATTGCAAGGATCTGAAACTTTCTTGGCTTGTTACATCGTACACAAATATAACAGCATTGGATCTTGAAAACTGAATAAAAATTACCATATCAAGCGCGATATCTTTAAAAATGCTTTGGCCGCCAGTGTCGATGATCTGAAACTCCACTACTTTGTCTGAGTTTTCAAGCTTGACTTGTTTCTGGAAAATTTCGCAGCCTTGAGTCATTGCGTAATTTTTAGGGAATCCGGATGGGCCGTTAATAAAGGTTTGGACCATAGAAGTTTTGCCTACTGTGGCATCGCCAACAATTAAGACTCGGCATCTAAGAATGACCATTTTATTTAAAGCTTTGAAAATTTA